>VMDO01029847.1:0-22111 GCA_007922755.1 Pedetes capensis | reverse complement strand
GAATATGTAGTGAAAATAACAAGTTGAAATGCAAGTGGAGGATAAGTTGTATTTCATATAAACTCACTGCAAGACAGTAATCCTCATAGCCCATGCAGAGAGAGACATTCATGTCAATATCTCAACATTATGCCACATAGGGGAATAATATTCCTAGTCATAGAATAAATGATCTCAGGCTCCAGCCTTGAAATTTTGACTCTGTTGAAATGGACATATTCTCCCCTTTTAGCTGGACCTATCCATTAAGCCTAAGTGTTTTCCGTATTTGTCTGTTTTGGGGTTTACCATGAGCAGATGATTCACACCATTGTGCAAGTGGAAGCCAGCATCTATGGGAGCCTAAAGGAAGAGGATGCTTTCCAGATATTCCATCTGTAGTACTAACAGGACTGTTACTCGGCTCTTAAGACTCCACATTCATTGGTACTTCAAGATTCCATGGCAGATTGGGATACAGAACAGAGTCTGTGGGAATCCTTAATTATAATTTCAAAATGCCACTGTAAATGGTTTTAGAGAACAAACATACCCTTTAGGAAGGTAACCATGCTTTTCAAAAACAGCCTTTGTCTTGATATTGGATATAAGCAGTAAATAAATGGCAGGCCATTGAAAACCTGGTCAACATGAACTTGGAACTGTCATCCAAAACTGCTTGGAGGAACCAAAACATAAAGAAATACATTTGAGTCTAGGCTTGAGCAGATTCTGAAAACTCAAGCAAGTGTCATAAGTAAGAGAGACAAGCTCCTAGCTTGTCCATACCTGTCACCCAGGGATGCTGCCTGTAATCCACAGTTATGGCCTCCTGAGGAATCCCTATGACAACTTGGCTGAGAAGGTGTGGTCCTGAAAGGTAATGGAGACAGCATTCTTTCCAGAGGAAACACTACTAAGCAAGAGGTTTTACATCACTTTTTCAGGAAAGAAGAAGGTCTAACGCCAGAATATGCACTGAATTAAAGGTCATTTCTAGTGATTTGACTGGATGTAAAAAGGATAACTGTGAGAAGGGGCTGCTTTTATCATCTAGTATATGTTGTTGTTGTTGTTAGGTGCCGTCAAGTCGGTATCCGACTCATAGCGATCCTCTGTACAACAGGGGAAACACTATTGTCAGTGCTTCTCTGCTGTGCTTAGGGTTTTCAATGGCAGATTGATTTTTGGGAGGGGGTTGCCAGGTCCTTCTCCCAAGCCTACAGCTTCTGGTGTTCCCAGGCGGTCTCCCATCCAGGTATTAACCAGGCCCGACCCTGCTTAGCTTCCGAGATCTGACGGGATCGGATTCCACAGGGCTATGGCTGCAGGCCCATCTAGTATATAGAAATCAGTAATGTCACTAAATATCCTGCAATGCACGCAATAGCCCCCAGAGCAAAGAATTTGTCAGCTTAAAATGTCAATAGGCATTTGTTCCTGTGAAGAAATGTCAATCCAGGTAATGTAATAACTTTAATAATCCCTAGAGAAAAAGAAAACAAACACTGGGCATTTTGGGCTAGATATATTGTCACAACCTATGAAATTCAATTGCCCAATAAAAAATAAACTTCAATCTGGTTAGGTTTCCAGATCTAACAGGAAATATAAGTCCAAAGGAAGGTGAAATCCAGCTCTTGGGGATATCACCAAAAAGTCCAGACTGTACAGAAAAAACAAACTGGACCACACTGTAGTCTTTTTCAAAATATAATCCCAATGGTAAAGAAGAAGGATTTAAAGGTAACACTGTAATTTACAAGGATTTTCAGAGACATTGTCAACAATTGAAATATAGGTGTCTTACTGGGATTTTAATTTGAACAAACTATAATTTAAATGCAATATGCTCGTTTAAAACAAAAATCTCCAGTGATATTCTATGGTATTAAGTACTGAACAAGATTATATTTTAGAATTCTTTTCATTGTCCAACTTTTATGAAAAGTTTATCTAATGACTTTATTATTTAGAATATCATCTTATTTGATACAGAAAAGAAAATACTTACAGTCCTTTAAGGAAGTGAGAAGACCAGCTATAATTATGCTGAACCCATAACAATTTTCACTATTTGGAGTGTCTTCCTCAAGCAACTAAGGATTGTGAATGCCTTCAGACTCAAATCATTTAATTCAGAGGTCTCCAACCCCTAGCACTGGTGTGAGTAATGGGTGAGGGAGTGAAGCTTTATCTGTATTTATGCAATAAATGTAATGCACTTATATCATCCCAAAATAGCCCCCAATCCCACTCTAGTTCATGGAATAATTGTCATCCATGAAACTGGTCTCTAGTAACAAAAAGGTTGGAGACTACTGAAATTTATGGAGGATTTAGTTTACTGAAAACTGAAGTTCTGAAAAAGGGCTTATATACTAAAAAAATCGATAAAAGTAGAAATTTAACAGAGGAAATATGAGACTACACCGGTCTGTTACTACATACCTACTCCCTACTCTTAGCATTTGTGTGTCCTGAGAAATAAAGATTTGGATGACCCTTCGTGAAAAAGCCCCAAACAAGCTGAGGAACCGATTGAGGGCAAAGGGATCATGGGATGATCGTGGAGGAAAGTCACAAACGCTGTGACCAGTCACAGAAGTGAGGATGTAGTATCTTCACATATTTTTCTTTTTGATATGTGATGTGTGTATATGTATTGTTGATTCTCTTCTTTTCTCTCTTTTCCATACCTTGTATGTAGGATGTGTTCATATTGGTAAATTTTCCAATTTAGTTCATAATTAACAGAATATTCAGATGTACTCATAACATTTTGGAAGAGTGAGAACTGTCTGGAAATTCCAGCATTGGAAATGGAGAGTTTTATCTGACATACCTTTTACATGACATAACTTGACTTTTCTCTTTCCCATTGCTACTACCATAGTTCAGATTTTCCTGATGCCTCAACAGAATTAATGGAGCATGTGCTTGATTGACATCTCACCTCTAATCTTTTCTTCCACTATTTCATTTGTCAGAGTGATGTTTCAAAAATGTAAATTTTTCCAAGCCATATTCCTACTAAAAACAATTCTAAAAGCTTGTCACTGCTATCAGAATGGAGTTAAGAGATAATTTGGTATGAAATACCTTCCAGAATCTGACAATATCTACCCATATGCTCTATCCTTACTATTTCCTCCTATTCTGTGCCTTCCAATCAAGCTTCTAGTATCTTTGGACTTGCATACTCACCCTCATCTCTACAACTTTGTATAAGTTGTTTCTTGTCAAGGTTTCTTGTTATCTGGTTAACTAATTCTCACAATTTTAGCCTTAATCCAAGGGTCTTTCATAGGAAGCCTTCTGAAGTCACCCCCAGTGGGCTTACTCTCACTTTAGCACATCACAATGCATTATAATTAAATATTGTCTGTTATCATTATGATGCATGCATATTCTTGTCAGGATTGTACTATGTTCACTATTGTGTCTAAGAACTATCCATTGACACTGGCGCATAGTAGACCCTCCATTGGTATTGCTTGAATTAGCACCAATAGAAATTTAACTAGCTAGTATTGACATCCTTGGTGAAGCTATCTTGCAAGATTCAAAGTTGTATTACTGGTTGCTCTTAGATGTTGTTGAGTCAGGTCCAACTCATAGCAACACTATGTACAACATACAATACACTCCCTGACGTTGTGCCATGGCCGGCACTATTGTTTGTGCTTCTCTGCTATTCATAGGATTTTATTACTATCAAGGTAAAATTAAAATGTCAAATGTGCTTCAGATTGTATGAGTCTTCAACTCATATATATTTGAACCCTTAGAAACTGTGATGATGTATTTACCAATGTAAGAACTTCAAGTTAACTGATTTAAAGATGTGCTATATGAAGGAAAACACAGTCCTTCAAGAAAGTGAGAAGACCAGCTATAATTGTATATTTTCCCTTCTTTCTACTTCCTTATGCCTCATTCAATGGTTTCTTTTCCTTTCTTTTACATGATTTAGGCTTTCATCAAAGATGGGGCTCACACTCAATCCCAAATCACTAAGGGCCTGTTGTGTATGAAGGAAGACTACAGAAAGGATTGATACACAGACTTTAGAGAAACATTTTCACAGCTGACTGAACTATCCTAATTTCTCAAAATCCATAATAAAATTGTCTTGTCTTCCATTGATGGAGAAGGACGTGGCAATCCACTCCTGAAGCAATCCTGAAACAATCAGCCATTGAAAACCCTGTGAGGGTTGCTATGAGTTGGACCCGATTTGACAGCACCTAACAGCAACAACATCTTTCACTTAATCTGGCTGGAGAGTCTGTCTCTCCTTAGACTAACTATGTCACTGATGTTTTATATAGTGTGTTGTAATATGTGTGATACTTTCTAAAGATTCAAAGAAAGACTTTATAGAGGCCTATGGTCAACCACACTGAATACTCCTGATTCATCTGATCTCTGAAGCTAAATTAGGTTGGGCCTGGTTAGTACTTGGATGGGAGAAAGAGTATGTAGAATTTCTTAGAGATAGGATGAATTGACCTTTATAAATTGATATCACTTATATATGCAGTAAAATCTCTTTCATGTTTTAATGCTGTCAATTAGTGCATGAAAATGAAAGTTTTCTGGTTTAATAACAGCTTGTATACAAACATCCTTTGCATATATCCCAAATAGGGTAAAACAAGACATCCATTTGCCTGCAGTTATTACCTTTGGTACTCACAGAAAAGCATTAGATATGTATTTTGTAGTTCCTACACAGAAACATTGTAATCCACCTTCACAAATGCTCTTCAAAATATTGACTCACAAAATTGCTGCCCATGAATACAGAAACCACGCATTATTTTAAGTGAGTCTTGAGATGTGAAAGTACATTTTTGTTTTCAGTGAAAACATTAAAGCTTTTTACAAAATGCCTCTGTGTAAGCACCTGTGGTACAACATAAGATCCATGGATAGGTGCATGATTGGATATAATGTGCAAATTGAAAGAGTCAGGAGTATTTTTTATTTCAATTAATGTCAGAACATAGGAATAGAAGTAAGTTTGGGAAATTCTATGACAACAGTGCTGAGCTCTACAGAATATGCTGCTGTGATATCAAAGTGCACCCACACTCCACACCCAGCCACCCAGCTCCTATAGAACATCCGCAGTACTTCTTATGTCATCTCCTTCCTGGTTGCCATGGCATTGCAGCATCTGTCTGTCAAATCTGAGTTGGGCAGAGAACACAGGGACAAATCTTTTTTCTCCAGCAATGGTCATGAATCATCAGGATGTTAATTTTGATGTTAACTTAGAGAATTGTCCAATTAATTTCTGCCAGGCCCCCTTTACCTCCTTATTCCTTAGACTATAAATCATGGGGTTCAGCATGGGTATTAAAATGGCATAGAAGAGAGAGATGAGCTTCTCCTGAAGGACAGAGGGGCTGGAGTGGGGCTGGATGTAGGTGAAAATGGCCATGCCATAGCAAAGGGCAACCACAGTGAGGTGAGAAGCACAGGTATGGAAGGCTTTCCTCCTGCCCTCAGTGGACTGGATCTTTAGGATGGTGGAAATGATCTGGATGTAGGATAAGAGAACCAGGCAGAAGGGTGTCATTAGAAAGACAATGCAAGAAACCATGATGGCAACTTCACTGGAGGAGGTGTCCACACAGGCCAACCTGACCACTGCTAGGAGTTCACAGGATATATGATCAATATACTTGTTTGTGCACATGGGCAGCTGAAAAGTGATGGTGGTCAGCATGACAGAATTGATGGAGCCACTGACCCAGGATATGAAGGCCAACCTAGTGCACAGTCCTCTGTGCATGACAGCAGAGTATCTCAGGGGGTCACATACTGCTTCATAGCGGTCATAGGCCATCATTGACAGTAGAACAAACTCAATCCCACCCAAGGCCAGGGAGAAGAATAACTGGGCTGCACAGCTCAGGAATGGGATGGTTTTATGTTCTGCCGGAAAATGCACCAGCAGCTGAGGGACAATGCTTGTGGCATAAGACACATCCACAAAGGAGAGGTTGGTGAGAAAGAAATACATGGGCGTGTGCAGTTGGCTGTCCAGTCTGATCAGAAGAACAATGAGAAAGTTCCCCAGCACAGTCAACAGGTATAGGAATAAGAATAGGACAAAGAGGGAGACTTGAGTGTCCCAATCACTAGACAGGCCAAGGAGAATAAATTCACTCACCCACGTCTGGTTATCTTGTTCCATTAAAAAATGTTAATCTGTAATGAAAGTCAGAAATAAGTGTTTACCAAGAACAGTACAAAATAATACTTTTGATCCATAATTGTCAGTGAGCCAGCTTTAGCCAGGCACTTCAGGTCATGTATTGACTAAGACAATAGGCTTGATCCCAATATGTATTATATTGTATTTCAGCATCAGAAAAGTCAGTTACAGCCCAGAGATAATGCACTGCGATTTCAGGAGCACTGCCAGTTTACTAACTTACCTCAGGTTGCAGGGCAAGGAGAGGATGGTAATTACAATGGTGGTTATTGTTGTTAGTTGCTGTCAAGTTGGTATCCAACTCATACTGACCCTACGTACTATAGGTGAAACACTATTGTCAGGGCTTCTCTGCCATTCATAGGGTTTTCACTAGCTGATTGGATTTTTGGAGTGGGTCACCAAGTCCTTCTCTCAAGTCTACAGCACCTGGTGTTCCCAGTCTCCCATCCAAGTACTAACCAGGCCCCACCCTGCTTAGCTTCGAGATCTGATGGGATCAGATACCACAGTGGTATGGCTGCAGGCATTACAATGGCAGGTAGAATTATAAGCACTGAAGAAGAATGTGGTTGGGAAGTTAAAGGAATGTCTTAAGTACATGAATTAGGCCCATCCTGGTGAAGTGTATATTAGGAAAGCAGAGATTTGGAAGAAGGAAGGCCTATGGAAAGACCTAGAATCAGAGAACCTAGATTTAAAACCTACTTTTATTAGGCAGGCACATGATGTTGGTTTAGTGATAAACTTCTATATGTAAAAGAACATTGTATTAAATAGTATGTAAACACACATGAGCTCAAAGGTAGGTAACATATGGGGAAAGAACTTTTGAACTGTTACTGGTAGAACTACAGTAGTAACATGGGTATTAATACAAACATGACCTTTGTGTTGGAGTCGATAAAATAGCAAACACGATTTTCCCTGTATGTTTCTTCCACAAATTCAAACACAAATAACCAAGGTGATAGGCTTTAACACAACTGAGTGCTCAGGAATGGCTTGGACCTGGAGGGTGCTAGGGGATGCTGGTCTTTTTGAATGTCTTTGCTCTCTTCAGCCATTAGTGGGCTGAGAGAGAGGATTGTAATTGTTCTTTTTATCTTTCTCTTTTCAACTTGCTGCTGTTGACAATCTATCCTTCGGACTTGGCCTCCACAAAAAGTAAATAAGAATATAGATGTTTAGACATTCTTGGTAAAAGGTAGGAAGGAAAAGCAGACATTTAAGGTCCCACCTTCATTTTCTAACACAGACAAGGTATGAATTCCTGTAGATGTACATTGGAACAGAGATTTCCTTATTTCTTTTGCTCAGTAAGCACTGTTTCAGTAAAACTACTATGCTATAACATCATTTTTGAATGTGAACAGAAACTGGTTATATTTTTTTTAAAAATTAGAATAGACTCATTCTTCTTGCATGCCAAATCTATTCACTAATATTGTCTTCATTGATGTATAGAAAGTAAGGGAAAATAGGAAAGAAATGAAAAATGAGGCAAAAAAGGAAGATCTTGCTCAGATTAGGATCTCTGAGCTAAAAGGGGAAAAGTGTCAGTTCTTCAACTCTCTTACTGATAGAGGACAAAATAATCAGTTACAGAAATTCTCATCTCATATATGGTTCAAACAGTCCCATACACTTCCATTAACTCTGCCCTCATATACTCCTCACAACCTGACCTCTCCTTTCAGAAGCTCCTCTTTTGCTGCTGTATCTTGATATTTCTACCCCTCTGACATATGTTGCTTTTCCAAAATAATAATCAGCCTGAGAAAACATCTAATTGCCTCAAAAACATTCAAGTTTAAATTCTAGAACCTCAAAAATAGTTTATTAAAAAAATCTGTCAACTGTTGTCAAATATATGGCAGATCTGCCTCTGAATTAGACAAGTTTTTCCATTAATTAGGCAAATATCTTGAAAATGCCATCTTTGATAGAAGCTGAGATTTCTGGGTGAATATTACCCATCAAGTGGAGAAAAAGTCACAGAACAGATCATTATCACAACAGTTGTGTCTCTGCAGCACTGGTCTGCTGCCTGGAAAACATGCAAGCCCCTGGCTCACTGTGCTCTGCTTATGCACCTACCTATCTATATTATAACCCTGTCTCATTACAAATAAGTGACATGTCACATCCTAGAGAAAGCAGGAGCCTCAGAGTCCAATATCTCTTATTTGAACCCATAACTCTTCTGCTCTCTGAAGCCTGGAACAAGCTATTTAGTCTCTTTGAGCCTCATCTTTCTTCTACAATACATGCAGAATATGACTAGCCAAATGGGTCATTGGTGAAGTTAGGACTGATGGACAAGTGCTCCTCTCTGATTACCTGAATAAGCAGGTGCCAATTGTAAAGTAATGATAATTCATCTTGATTTCTTGCTGTCTCTTTTAGGATCTTCTATCTTCAATTCTTCCCCCTCTCTATAATTCTCAAGTTTCTTTTTTTCCTGAGTGGCTCCTTCTATCTTTTTATAAAAGGAAATATATAGACTTCTCCCTCATAAAAATATACATATAAAAATATCTCCATTTGGGAAAGGATAATTTGATATATATATATAATTATTATTCTAAGGCCCTTCATTTCACATCTGAAATTATGTTGTTGTTGTTGTTGTTAGGTGCCGTCGAGTCGGTATCCGACTCATAGCGACCCTCATAGGGTTTTCAATGGCTGAGTGCTTCGGGATTGCCTTGGGAGTGGATTGCCAGGTCCTTCTCCCATTTATGCGGTGCTGGGAATTGAACTCAGAGCCTCAGAGACTGCAGCGCAGCGCTCTACCCGCTGAGCTAAATCCCAGCCCTCTGAAATTATAGGTGTCCATTTTTCAGATTCATTTCCTATTTTTCATTCCCTAAGTCATGGAAATTTCAACTTTAATTACTTGATAGAAGTGGAAAACTTAAAGGTTACTGAAAACTTGCTATAATTAATTCCAGACACTTATTATATTTTAATTCCTTGTTTATTTTTTAACAATGTTAACTATTCCTTGAAACTCCCAACTCAATCATATGCTTCTCTCCTGATTTCCTTCCAACCTAATTTTATTGTCTGCATTTTGGGGTAATTTCTCTAAATTCTCCCTCTCCATTGCTGTAAGCATTTTCTAATATTTATAACTTGTACTCTTCTCTCTAGTTTCTTCTTGAGAGACTTGTTATTTTTACTAAAATATTTCCTATTCTCTATGGATCAATTTCAATTTGACAATAATTTCCTATACTTCTCTCTGTAGGTTCAAAGGCTTTAACTTGGTGAATGTTTCTAAAATATTTCACCAATGACAGCATTCATCTCTCCACAAATTGGATTCCTTCCTGCGCTTATTTCTGTCAATGGAACTAGAATTCTCTCACTCTCCTAGTGAATCATGTTTGACTTTCCCTTCTCTTTAACACTCCATAGAATAAATGCTCTTCCTTTGATTCTTCTACTACACATCTCTCCCATCTCCCACTTACTCTTCATACACACTTAACCTTACCATAGTCATGCCCATCTTATGAACAATAAGAGATTCCTTATTCATTTCCCTGATGTAATGCTCCACCCGCAACAAACATCTCCTTTCTGTCTCCAAATTAATCATGCAAAATGTAAATTTATTCACATCATTTTCATGCACAGATCTGCAGTATATAAGTATTTATACAATTGAATTAATCATTGACAAAAGGGTTTTCATATAATTCACAATCTGGTCCTGCCCTATTATTAATTTTGATTTTATTAATTGGAGAAATTATTATCATGCTGGATATTTTACACAAGGCAAATTATTTTCTGTGCTGACGGGTTAAAGCCAGGGCCTCATTCATGCTAGGTAATTGTTCCATCATTGAGCTATAATCCTATCTTCAACATATTTTAATAAGATAGGTTTCTAACATTTGAATACCTTTCATTGATATATTAACTGATTATTCTTAACCCTTCAAGATTGTTATTTATTTGTAAAGCTATTACCATGGTTTTAAAATAATTAATATCCAAATATACATTTTCTCCTCACCTTATTTTGGACTCATGATAAAGAAAATAGACTTATCATCTGCATTTGGAAAGCCAAATAGAGGAAATGTGTTGGCCAGAGTTTTGTTGTTGTTGTTGTTGTTGTTGTTGTTGTTGTGTTTTAGTTACTGGGTTCTCAACCCAGAGCCTTGTGCATACCTTACAAGTACTCTGCCACTGAGATGCACTGCCAGACCCTTTTTTATTTTTTATCTTGATACAGGGTTTTCCTAAGTTATGTACACTGCCTCTGGCCTTGAACTTGAGATCCTCCTATCCCTGCCTCCCAAATTACTGGGACTACAGGCATGCACCACTGCTCCCAGCTGGCCAGATAGTTTTAACATACCTTCAGTGCATACCACCTTCATAACACTTTGAGTCTACCTTTTATCTAAATATAATTGGTTTTCTGTTACTATTTCACTGTGAATGGACTAGGCACCAAATAATTTAACCCATTTCTAAACACCTGAATTAGGAATCCAGAGCTTGATTTTTTAACATCTCCATAAACTTGTGTTTTTTCATTGAAATCAAAAAATTAATGGAAAATATAAGAAATATTTACTGTAGGTATACAAAGATGATAACAAAAGCCTCTTAGTACAAGATAAAATTCACAGCTACTATTCAGAACACATTAGTGTTGAACAGTGAACACAACTTAGTGTCAATCTTATTGAGTTGTCCTCCTTCACAAAGCTACTTCAAGTTATCTTTTCAGTATTTGTTCAACTTCAAGTATTTAACATGTTTGCCAGGAATCTAATGCTCTTTTAATCAATAATCAAATCCTGGTTTGCATTTTTGCAGTGGTAATATCCTCTACTGGGAAAAGCTGTTACAAGAGAAATCTTTAAAGTACTGAAAAATAAAGATGACACACGGAAGCAAAGGTGTACCTGACTCATGGCATGGTATTTTCAGTCACTTCATATGGTTATGAAAGCTGGATACTAAACAAGGGAGACAGGAGAAGAATTGATGATCTCGAATTATGGTGCTGGAGATCAATATTGAATATAACATGGACTGCCAAAAGAACCAACAGATCCACCCTGGAAGAAGTGCAACCAGAGTGCTCCTTGGAAACAAAGATGGCTAGACTGCATCTTATATAGTTTGGATATGTAGTCAGGAGGGACCAATCCCTGGTGAAGGACATCATGTTTGAGAGAGTGGTAGGTCAATGAAAAAAAGGAAGACCCTCAACTAGATAGATTGGCACAGTGACTGCAACAATGGGCTTAAACATAAATAAGATTGTGTGCCTGGCACAGAATCAGGGAGTGTTTTGTTCTACTGTACATAGGGTCTCGCTATGAGTTAGACCCAACTTGACAGCACTTAACATTATCCTCCTACTCAACAAACCTCAAAATACATCTCTCTACATATGATTTAAGAGGTCTTTGTTTACTCAAAAATAAATCCAAGCTGCATACTCAATCCCTGTTATTTACCTCCTAGGAAATGAGCACAATGATGGAAGCATTTTTTTTTTTGCCCATGTTTTATGATTTGTAGTGAAGGTAGAGTAATTATAGTGCCCATAATAAACAACACAATATATGATAGAATAAGTAAAGTATGAGGGATAAGGGCATCACACAGTGGTCAAGCATGTGCTTAGCATATGTGAAGGTCTAGATTCAACCCCCAGCACACATGCTAGTACACACACACACACACACACACACACACACACACACACACACACACACACGAAAGCAGGTAGCATTGAAACATTCTATGGAAAATTATCTTCTTAAAGCCCCATCACTAAAGCTTGAAAGTTCTTATGTTTATGTTGAGTATTATTTCTTTGAAATGTCTAAAAATAAAATAATATTAAATGAGAAGTTAAAAATATGAAGTACCTAAGATTATTCTGTGGGAGAAGGACATGCAATCCTCTTCTGAAACAATTACAAACAGAATCAGCCATTGAAAACCCTATGAGGGTAGCTATGAGTTGGACATAACTCAATGGCACCCAACAACAACAAAGCCTATTGTGACTTAGTATATAAACTTCTAATGGTCCTTTAAAATATACCATATGCAGGTAGAAAATAGAAGCTTTAGATGTGAATGATACTGGAATTTCAGGAAACAGTAGAGAAGGTGTACAGATAGCAAATTTCAAAATTTCTCAGTTAAAATATTACCTTTAATGGAATCAATAAATCAAGCTAGTTAACATATTACTTTGCATGCTGTATCATTTTTTCTGGTGAGAAAACTTAATATCTACCTAATAAACACATACAAATTTTGTCAAATAAATTAATGAAAAAAATATTTGTCTCACCCTGGTTAAAATTACTTGCACATGCCTTTGCCAATTATCCAGTAATTATTCATTACAATAATTTTCAAGACTCAAGTGTTTTTTTTATGACAAAGAAACAAAGATAAAAAATAGGTATGCAGATTCCTCACACAAACCTTTTTGTAAGATACAGTATACCTAGTTAAAACTTAAAATTTAGTCAATCTTTTTTTAAATAAATCAGATCTATTCATTGATTCTGTGGAAACCATTGTACTTTATTATAACAATTTGGTTTAAATTTTAACAAAATATTATTTTAAACCTATTTTGCCTTGATAAATTCATTCACTAGTCTATTATTTTACTCATTTTTTAAAATTCATACACCTTAAAACTTCTTTAGCTGAAATTAAGTCACCTGAAGAAGATGAGAACAGAATTCTCACAACTGTGTTAGCTAGTATTAAAACCTAGATTAGGTTTTATCTGAGGAGGGTAGATAACATTTGACTTTGGACATTCCTGCCTCCCTTTTCCTGTCTTCAAACTCTTTATCTATGAGTCAAATACCTCCCTGCCAATCTCTTTTCCTCTCTGCACTAGGCTTGCCTTCTAATTGACAGGGACCCCACTCTAAAATCACCCTTTCTTCTCCTCATCTTAAAGGAATATCAAGGAAGTCAAAATCTAAAGTCAAGCTAAATATATTCCTAATCACTAATTCTCAGGCAGTGATTTGGTAATTGTTGCTGTTCTTAAATTAACATTGGTGGAATCAGACATCACTCCCAGATGGAGTCCTGTTTATGCCGAGCTCCCTACATCTCTGCAGAATGTTTGAAAGAGCATAGTTCCAAATGAGTCTATGCCTTCAGATCATAAAGTACCCTATCTTTTTACCTACTACATGTTTCTTTTTACCATATTTATCTTTTTACCTACCACATACTGCTCATGTCCCTACTCTAATAGAAATAAGACCTTCAAAGAAGAATGAGCAACTATTCACCAGGAAAAGATGAGAGACTTGCCCCACAGGAAACTCAACCAAACTTTGATGGAATGGTTCACTGCCTTGGTACCATACAAATAGGATCATCACTTGTGGTCTCTGGAAATGTCTTCTGATGCTACTGTTCACATTGTTCCTTCATTAGTTTTTAATTACATTTAATTTCCCCTCTGCTCTATGAACTAAGACTCCACAAAATCCAATTTAGCTTCGGAAGGAAGGAACTAGCCAGGGATTGACACTTAGGTAACATTTCCTTCACAGTAGTCAATTCCTCATTTTATTCTCCTACCTAGTGAAGGCATTATACATTTATTTTCTACTTGTATTTGCTGGCTGGTCTTTTCTCCCATATTACTAAGAGAGAAATAAGTTTTTGCTTGGAAAAACTGGTGTGGTATACACAATACCAAAGTATTTCTCATTGTCTTCTCTTATAGAAATATTTCAGCAAAATAAGTTTTCCACTCTTCATGTCACTACAAATAATACATAATTGGATGCCTTAGATCATCTGTAAAAATTCAAACTCAAACATGGTAAGACTTAAAGGTGAGCCCATTACCCATACTACAGAGATGATGCCCTATATCATTATGTAGATGGTGCCCTAGAGCTAAGGGATAAAATGTCTAAAGCTATTTTTCTGGAAAACTTTTTGTACATCATCTTTTATAACACTCCATTGAGTCTTAACCATATTTTCCCTTTTATTGGAGACCTTTACCACTCAGCTTAGTCAAATAGAGTCTAAATAGAGAAGCACGAGTACATGAAAGCTAAGACACATGAAATATAGATATTTTTCTTTCTTCCTGTTCAAAATAAGCCTAAGACTTACCTCTACACAAATGAGCTATACAGGGAAACTGCACTTTCCTTTAGAGAAAGATTTGTCTGATCTGTGGCGTCACACTTGATTGTTGTATCCATCATTGGTAGGAGTAGTTCCATCATCCTAACATTTGCACACAGAGAAACTCAGGGTCACTTAGGTGGATGAAACATCAAAAATGATTTTATATTCTGAGAGGAAATTTAGTTGTCCTTCTTTAGCATCTCATTATTTACCTTAGTCCAGATTCAGTTGCCTGGACTTTCACAGAGTCTGAGTCCAATTTTGGGACCTAGTTTCTCAAACACATGCAATAATGAAATCCATTTGTGATATCACTTATTACAGCCTGCAGCCATATCACTGTGGCATCCAAACCCATCAGATCTCGGAAGCTAAGTAGGGTCAGACCTGGTTAGTACTTGGATGGGAGACCGCATGGGAACACCAGGTCCTGTAGGCTTGGGAGAACGACCCTGTAGCCCACTCCCCCCAAAACAATCAGCCATTGTAAACCCTATGAATAGGAAGGAAGCACTGACAATACTGTTTCTTCTGTTGTACATAGGGTCACTGTAAGTCAGACACCAACTTGATAGTACCTAACAATAGCAACATTATTTATTACAGTTTTGTTATACAAGTTCTCAACTTCTTTATATCTCTTGTCACCTATAATTAAGACCAGGGTATGCTTTTTCAGTATAATACCTTTACTTGGGGAATTCTCCACAGTGCAATCCCTAAAAGACAGGCTAGAAGCCCTGACCCTGAAATGAGAATCAGCAGACCATGAATATAGTCCCAGTTCACATTCCAACTGCTGTATGACTTGGATCAATCCATTTAATCATCTCACAGTCCAAATTTCTGTCATGTAAAGGAAAATCAAAGTACAGTGTATGCATGTTCTTAAGAAAATAATTGAGATAAAAGACTTCTTTAAAGCAATTATAATTTGTCTTTTCTGAAAAATTAATATATTCCTTTGACATATTCATGTGTACCAATTAGTACATAAATAAAAGTTCTGTGCATCTGGGTTTCCTCTTAGATCACTTCCCCCAAATCATATAGAATTCACCCACAAATCTCTAATTTTTAGTAATCATTCTCTCCTCTCCCCCAGTCTCTGTTTGACCCCTCATTTCCTCTGCTCATTCTAAAGTGAAGAATTGAGGGGGGTGGGAAGCATGTAAGCCTCTAGCCTCTGGAAAGCAGAAGTTTTTACTACATTAGTGGGGACACTTAGGGTGAGAAGATTTCACCAGTCATAGTTCATATTTTTGATTCAATGTCCCTTACCAAATCATATCAGTGCAGTTGCTGTCCCTCCAGAGGCCTATCTACAATCTATTACACCATCTGTTGCCACTTCCGCCAGTAACTCTCAAACGTTAATCAGCTATTGGCAAAATGGACCTGTCTGCTTCAGTCTAGGTTCAGGTTGCATTCTAAGGAGGGTTGCCCTCCCATACAATGATGGAGTATAGAGTCTTAGCCTCCTTGACTAATCAAGCTCCAGAACTTCAAAATCCCATGAGACTGGATGATGAGAGAAGCTACTGAGAAGTTCCTAAGTGCCCCTGAATTGGCTCACACAGAGACCTAAGGGAGCATGGTGGTGACCACATTGGCAACATGGAGCTACCAGATCCCCTCTGGAGCTTCATGCTGAATGTTAATTGCTGTCACCATTCCCAATTCTCAAGAGGAGGGTGTCCTTGTTGCCTGCCTCTCCCTGTGGAGGATACTCTCACCATCCTTCTCTCTTCCAAAAAGGCCACTGAAGACATAGGTTATCAGAGAAGCTGATACCCTGAGATTTTAGGATGCTCTCCTAGAGCTCCAACCTGACTTTTAGCCTTTTTGCTCCTATTCCAGTGTATAGTGGCCCTGTATCCCTACCTGATAAAGCAAGCCAATTCTCATATTTGCCTGTAGGACACCCTTACCTCTCCTTCTACAGCCAAGAGTGTCGTGCTTCAATCCCCAAATTGATATGGGGAGAATATATCTGAGCATTGCAAGTGTTAATGGACATTTGAGTATACTTTCATGGTGCTATTTGGCCCTCAAATTAATAGCATCACATTATTTTAAATTTCTGATTAAGGCTTAAGACCCCAAATAAGATCTACATAAAAAGTGTCTTACAATCTACAGGAGGTAAAAGGAAAAGTAAAAATGTCACCCAAAGTCCATAACACATAATTGTTATGCCACAGTCCCATGAGGACAGCCTAAGGACCAGGGTTTCCCGAAGGCGGGTGAGGAGTCGGCAGCAGTGGGTAACAGAAACACAACAGCTCGGAGCCAGTGTGGATCTGTTCCATTTATTGTTCTGATAGCTCATTTTTTTATACAGTCTTTTTAGGCTTAGGTCATGCAAGTAGTAAAAATACATGCAGTTTTACATACACCTGGCAGTCATAATAGCAGTGGATGGTCAGGCTGACCAGATCAGCAGCCTTTACTCTTTTTCTCTAGCTGGGAACCAAGGTCTGTCTTTAGATAGATAAGCACCTCTCTGCTAAATTGTCAAGGAGGCTTTTATACTGTGGGAACAGGCATATATATATATATATATATATATATATATATATATATATATATATGGTTTTATTATTTAGTTGTTTATATGTGTGTCACCCCATTGAGTCCGCACTATGAAAAATGGATATTTTAACTTATTAGATTGTTTTGCTTATTGGAGGTCTGCTGGTACAAAAACTTTAGTCTGTGTTGGCTCAAGGAGTTCATGCTGTTGGCAATCATTCAAGAATTTTTTGTTGCAGACCTGTTAGGGAGTTTTCTTAACTCCTGCTCTGAATTAACACTGCTCACAGAATCAGAGGATTATATATTTACATCTATTATTTGTTTTTCATTAATTTTCCCAGAAATCCACAATATGAAGAAAATAGTGATCAATTCAAATTTAGGAAAAAGAAAAGATGAGATTCCAAGTCCTTTTCCATGAAGAGACCTTCTTTTGGAGGTACTCTTCGCCTTTCAGTCAATTTTCCCTCTGAAGGCTTTGAGGTACTTTTCCCCTTTCAGTGGATGTTCCCTCTGATGCCCTTTTAAATGTACCCTTCCTCATGTGGGGACTCAGTTTACCCATCATGAGTGGAATGGACTTGGCATTGTTACATTTCTACACCTCCTCAAATTTTTAACATTTATGAAGAGGTTCAATGTAATTTTGAAAGAATAGAGTCACATTATAATTTTGCCATTCTTTATGTCTCATGAAATGAATTATTCATTCATCATTCATCTACCAAGTCAAACAATCAGTAACGTTTTAAGATATCTGTCCATTCTTTTGCTCAATTGTCTATTGTAATTCCAATACTCACCCGTCCATTTTCTCATTTGCTCATCCACCCATTTGTGTACTTCATCATCCCACATACCAACTCATCTATTTCCTTAATACATATTGATTATCTACTAAATTTTCTATTCTTGCTTAATCTGTCATATAACTGCATATCTACTAATATAGTCTATGACATAACCATGGCTGCTGTTATAGCACTACTTATCTTTGACAAAATATCTGTTATATTCTAGGCAATGAAAAGGGAAAGGAGAGACTCTTCTCCTTCTCTCTTCCAATTGCTAGGTTTCCATAAAGTTGAAGCCAGCAGCTGTACCACTGTGCCCTCCAATCCCACCATATCTTGGAAGCTAAGCAGGGTTGGGCTTCATTAGTACTTAAATGGGAAACTTCCTGGGAACACCAGGTGCTGTAGGCTTGGGGGAAGGATCTGGCAACCCACTCCCAAAAAACAATCAGCCATTGAAAACCCTATGAATGTCAGAGAAGCACTAGCAATAATGTTTCGGCTATTGTATGTAGGGTCACTATGAGTTGGACACCGACTTGACAGCGCCTAACCACAACAATACAATTGAAATAATTGGATGGATATTATCTTTGAGGCATGGTGGAAAAATTTTGTAGCTGTGAAGGGTTTAGTCACACTATCTAGAAGTTCTCATCACTACCTTTTTTCTCCACTCATCTGAAGACAACACTAATGTATTGTATATTTCAAAATTACTAAAAGAGTAAGTTTTAAAAATTTTCCACAAAGAATAACTAGGTCAGGTGATGAATACACTAGTTTGATTTAACTTTTCTACAATGTATAGATGCATCAAAGTATCAGACACACACCATAAAAATATAGTCATTATTTGTCCATTATTACCTTTTAAATAACAGAGCTCTTTGCCACTCATACATAAACCTTTAGAAACCTTTCCTTTCATTCAGTCCTTATCATTGAACAGATTATGTCAACTCTTGCTTTGAAAAACCTATTGGAAAGGTTTTTGCTTTCCATTACTATTACTTATAGTTCCTATTATTTTAGAATTCTGTTCCTCAGAACTATGTAGCCTAGTAGCTTTTAAGATGAGATAGCCTACATTCAACCCAGAGTTACTGAATTCAACACTATGCAGACTGGGTCCAACAAATTATATTTTAAGGCCCCTTTTAGTGTTTCTGATAAAAGAAAATGAGAACACCTATACGCACTAATCAAGAAGGTTTCAAAATTTATGAAGCATAAAAGGATTGAAATAAAAGGAGAAATAGCTGAATCCACAATCTTAGTCCAACATTTCAACATCCTGCTTTCAATAATCATTACAAGAACACACAAAACCTGCAAGGTTGTAAAGACTCAGATAGCACTACTAAATAACCTGATCTAACTGACATGTATAGCACATTCTATCCAACCCCAGAATGTATATTATTTTGAAGTATATTCAAAGTACTCACCAAAATAAACCACATTCTGAACCATTTAAAAAAACTCAAAATGGCTTTTAAATATTGAAATGATGTGGATTACATATTCATACAAAAATAAAATTAAATTTAAAATAAAATAAAGTAGAAATAAACAACAGGAAAGTACAAGTAATTCTTACAAATATTAGAAAATTAGGGAATCCACTTTTAAGTAATCTATATCTAACACAAATTACAAAGGGAATTAGAAAACATTTTAATTGTGTGAAAATGAAAAAAGGTCAAAATTTGTAAGACACAACTGAGGTGGCCTTAAGAGGGAAATTTGGAGCATTACATGAGAATACAAGGAATGTCTGATATCAATATCTCACACAAGGAATGTCTCATATCAGCATCTCACTCTTCCATCCAAAGAAATAACAGGAAGAACAATAGAACACAAATAAGAAGAAAACAGGAAAAAATAAGATAAAAGCAGAAACAATTTGATTAAAAGAAAACAATAAGGAAAAGTCAGTGAAACCAAAATCTGTATCTTTGTAAAGATGGAATTACAAAATTTAGCCAGACCCACAGAGAGAGAGAGAGAGAGAGAGAGAGAGAGAGAGAGAGAGAGAGAGAGAGAGGAAGAGGAGAGGTGAAGAGAAGAGAAGAGAGGAGAGGGAGAGAGAGAGAAATACAATAACCAATATCAGAAAGAAAAAAAGGAACAGCCCTATAAATCCTATGTTGTTGTTGTTGTTAGGTGCCTTCAAGTCGTGTCTGACTCATAGTGACCCTCACAGGGTTTTCAATGATTGTTTTGGGATTGCATTGGGAGTGGGCTGCTATGTCCTTCTCCCACTTTTGAGGTGCTGGGAATCAAACCTGGGACCTCAGAGACTTCAGAGCAGTGTTCTATCAACTGCGCTAAATCCCAACCCCTATAAATCCTATAGACAATAGAAAATAACTAAAAGAACATGTCTAGATAGTTGACAACTTATATAAAGTTGACAAATTCCTTTAAACATACAAAGTGCCAAAGCTTATTTCAGTAGCAATAGATAGTCTGAATAATTATATATCTTTCAAAACATGAAACTCAATATTATCTTTCAACAAAGAAAATTTCAATCCCAGATGGTTTCATCACTACATCCTACCAATTATTTAAGCAAGAAATATTATTGCTTTTACACAAATGCTTCCAACAACAGAAAAAGAGCAAACAACTTCTAATTCATTTTATAGGGACAGTATTACTCTGGTACAAAGATCAGACAAAAACATGACAAGCAAAGAAAAAACACAAATCTCCAGGTAGCATAATGTCACCTGTATTCCCAGCAACTCAGGAGGCTGAGGCAGAAGGATTCCAAGTTCGAGGTCAGAGGCAGCCTGAACAACTTAGCAAGACCTTGTCTCAAAATAATTTTTAAACAGTGGGGGTGTGGCTAAGTAGTAGAGCACTTGCCTAATATGCACAAAGCCCTTGGTTCAACCCCCCAGTACTAAAAAGAAATGTAAGGCTAATTCATTATTCAAAAGTCAATCAATGTATTTCACATCCTCACCAATCTGAATAAGTAAAACCACAGAATCTTCTCAATAAATGCAGAAAAACTACTTAAGAAAATTCTATATCCATTTATGATAAAATTTCTCAGCTAATTAGGAAAAGAGAATTTCCTCCAATTGATAAATGGCATCTGCAAAAACCTAGAACTAAACATAGTGAAATATTACAGCCTTCCCTGACAAGATCAGAAATAATGCAAGGATGTTTTTCCCAGAATTCCTATTAACACTGTCCTAGAGGCCCCTGCATGTTCCTAAGCCACAGATATAAAACATGTTCACATTAGAGAAGAAGAAATCATTCTATTGCTATTTGCAGATGTTATAATAATCTGCATAGAAACTCCAACTAAAATTACTAAAATCATTTAAAGAGTTCACGAAAAGGACATGAATTAGTAACATGAAAACTCTTAGAAGTATAAAACTCACTGGCAAAATTAAATGTACAGTCAAATTCAGAATCATACTATAATTAGTGTTGTGTAAATCACTTACATTGTTAGTAGTTTCAGATCTTATGGTTAAATCTTAGTCCATTTTATACTGATTTTTTGTATGTACTATGAGATAAGGGTCCAGTTTTATAATTTTATTCTTCTTATGGAAATCCAGTTTCCCAAAACAATTTATTGAAAAGAAGATCCTTTCCCCACTGTGAATTCTTGCCACATTTATGTGTGTGTGTGCAGTACTGCAAGTTGAAATTAAGGCTTCATGCCTACTAGGCAAGTCTCACCACTGAGCCACAGCCCCTTCCCTGTTTTTACTTTATTTTATTTTTATTTCAAAACAGGGTCTCGCTAAGTTGTGCAAGCTGCCTCTGGTATCAAACTCAAGATCTTCCTGTCTTAGCCTCCTGAGTTTCAGGGATTACAAGTATGTGCCATGTGCCTGGCGTAACCAGGTTTTTTGAATATCATTTAACCATAAGTATGTGGCTTTATTTCTTGACTTTTATCTGTTCCACAAAACTATGTACCTGTTTTATGGCAGTACCACACAGTTCTGATTATTACAGCTTTGTAGGATAATCTTAAATCAGGAAGCTTGATGTCTCCAACTTCAGTTACTATGAGGCCTATGTAGAACATCTTGCACTTATAGCATCCTATTTCAAGCAGACAACTTAACTTTGCATACAACCACTGTACACTTTTAGTCCTCTATCCCTTTCACTTTTGATATCAGAATTCATAACATTTTGGAATGGATGTCTTTAACAATTTATTTCAGCTATCATAATTGTTCCTAGATTTTTCACAGTAGAGATAAAATAGCATTACACTTCATCATTAAAGACCTAGAGTTTTCTAAATGTGGCTGTTTTACTTATACCATTGAGTTTTGTGCTTTAATAGATATTTTGCTCCTCTCTTTCCCTCTTGTTGTCTGTC
>VMDO01029846.1:0-22115 GCA_007922755.1 Pedetes capensis | reverse complement strand
GCAAGACGAGGGAAGGGGAGGGAAGGAAAAGAAAAGAAAAAGAAAAAGAAAATGAAAATGAAACAGAAATCTTTCTTAAAGATATTTGGAAAAGATATTTTCCCAGCATTCCCTCTCCTTTCAATTGTTTTACCCAGCTCATGGCAATAACCTGTAAGAATATAATAACCATCTATAGTAATACATGATAATAATCCCTACTATGAGAACTTACCCTTGTCCTTGAGCTCCCTCCCTTCTTCTCCCCTATCCCCAAACCACTTGACCAATTTGAAGGTTGCAGGCAAAGGTAAATTTATCTCTCGTTTTAGACTAAGAAGTCAAGCTGTGCAGAATGACATAGCTTCAGGCCTTACCATAAAGATCTCATCATACATCAGTACCACTTTTTCCTTTAGTGGTTTTTTGGAAGCTGAAGATTTCCGGAGCAAACCTCCCCGTTTCTCTATTTGAGCCATTATTAGAGGATCTGTTAAAAAAGAAAGAAAGAAAGAAAGAAAGAAAGAAAGAAAGAAAGAAAGAAAGAAAGAAAGAAAAGAAAAGAAGGCCACATTTTAGGATAGTGAAAATAATCTGTATGATACTATAATGGTGGATACATTTCAAGATGCATTTGACTAAACCCATGGAACATACAACACAAGAGTGTACCCTAATGTAAATGTGGATTTTGGGTAACAATAATATGTAAGTAAATGTAGGTTTATCAACCGTAACAAATACCACTCTGGTGAGGGATACTGTTAATGGGGGAAGATTCAACATTTGGAGACAGGGAACATATGGGATATCTCTATACCTTTCAATTGTGCTGTGAACCTAAAATGACTCTAAAATAACAAGTCTTTTAAAAAAGAAAAGAAAACAGCCTGGTGCAGTGACCCACGCCTGTGAAGCAGAGGCAGAAGAATCACAGGTTTGAGGCCAGAGGTAGCTTGTGTAAATTTGTGAGACCCTGTCTCAGGACAAAAAATTTAAAAATGGTCTGGGAGTGCAGCTGAGTGGTGGGGTACTTGGAAAATATGTGCAAGGCCCTGGGCTCAACCCTCAATGTTAATTAATTAATTAAAATAAAATAGAAAAGAATGCCTCAATCAGTGCCAGAATGCACTCTAGGATGCTAGAAAGTTTACTAAAATACCTCTCAATGGGAATTTTTTAAGAAGAAGAAATGATAAACAACCATACTATATATCTTTACAGATGTCCAACAGCCCTCCCTGGACTAGGTAATGTCAAGGTTTAAATCATTACTTGGCCTACAGCACAACACATTTTATATCCTTAAAATGTGCCAGTGGACAAGGCTTAAAGCAGATCTAAAACCAAACAGGAAAAGTGTAACCAGCCCCATCTATGATAGGTCTGGCCATATATTTAAGGTTGATAGAAAGAAGGCTGCAAAGCACACACTGCCTACGGACTGATGGTAAAGTTAAATTTCAAATATTGATTGAGCTTAGGACCATTAAAGCAGGAAGTGTGCTATAGACTGATGTGCTCTATCGATTTCTCCAAAGTAAGTAGGTCCTCAACACTGCAAAGTACTTGGCCTTCACTGCCTCATAAATCACACTGCACTTGACTGTCTTAAAAAAATTCCTCTGGAAAGAGACTCAAGGCAGAAAATAGCAGTTAAGAGGCTAAAAATTAAATTTGATTTCAAAGTAACTGAATGTGGTAATATACTACTTTCAAACTTAATTGTATACATTTGTAACACTAATGCAAATCAAACCTCAGTGTATTTTTCAATTCTATATAGAAGCAGTTCCAGAATTATGCCCAAATTTCCCAATCATGCTTTAAGGAATTCTCAATTTTTTTCAAGTAAGAACTTGAATCCACTACAGATTTACACATATTCTCTCACTGCCCAGATTTATTCTATTATTAACAAAGTTCCTTCTCTCTCTTAAATCCTAAGCTCTTGGTATGAAATTTAAGTTCATCTAATGACAAGGATGGGAGCTAGAGGGGAGCCTAATTTTACTTCCAGATAAATCCAAAGCAGCAGAACTAATTTTTGCTCAATGACTTTTAGAAAATAGACAATATCTTTTAAATCAAAATAAATATTTTGTTTAAAGAGATGCACCCAATAGTAAAAAAGGTTCTATCTCAGACATCATCATTCTCTAATATGGCCAGAAAAGGAGATTCATCTTTGAGCATACAACAAGGCATAGAAAACTTGATTTGTGGTAAATGCTCAGTAGAGGCTGCTCATTGACTTGGGAGGCTCAAGAAGATCATGAGTTCAAGGCCAGCCTGCACTTCATAGTGAGACCCTATCTCAAAAAATCCAAGGACCAGGGGTGTAGCTCAGTGACAGGGCACCTGCCTAGAATGTGCAAAGCCCTGAGTTTGATGCTCAGAACCAAAAAGAAAAAGGAGAAAAAAAAAAAAAGCCTAGGTTTGATCTAAAATTTTAATAAAGACCTACCTCCCTCAGGGGCTGGGATTTAGCTCAGTTAGTAGAGCTCTGCTCTGCAGTCCCTGAGTTCAATTCCCAGCACTGCCAAAACGGGAGAAGGACGTGGCAATCCACTCCCAAGGCAATCCCAAAACAATCAGCCATTGAAAACCCTATAAGGGTCGCTATGAGTCAGACACAACTCTAAGGCACCTAACAACAACCTCTCTCAAGGTTTCACTAAGCATTCAAATTCTATAATGGTCCAGAGAAAATTGAAGGAAACAACAACAACAACAACAACAACAACAACAAAAAGAGAAGACTCTTTTACACAATTTACATTATATTGATCACAGCTTTGCCTTAAAGCATGAAATATAGCCCCTATTCAAAAAATTCCTGTGTCTTTTAAATAGGTTGTCAAGAGGAAAATGTCCTTATCTGGGGGAAAATAAATTGGAAATCAAGAGGATCGTATTAAAATAAATCAAAAGCAATGCAATGCTAAGCTTGGTGGATATAGATTTTGCATGTGCTCAGCCTCAACCAGTTATTAGCAGGAACATCAGACACCATGAGTTCCTAGATGTGAAAAGCACATGTTTACAAACATTCCCCTCTGAGAATATATAATTGGGTTACAGCTAATCAATGTCTGCCCCAAATCTAATAAACTCTATTTCAGAATCAATACTTTCTAATAAGCAAAAGGGAATAGGAAAGGAAAGAAAAACAATTCCAATCCAAACTACCAAATTTCCTAAGAAATTAAATTATTTTCATCATTTTCTTTCCATTTGGAGCATGAGCAAATTCAGCCAAGGGCCTCAACTCATTACTCTCTGTCATCATCACAGGCAGGCAACTGGAATTTACCACTCAAGTTGCCTAAAATGTTAATGGAAACTGACAGCACAAAGTCTCCTCCTGCCAACACTCCTATTCATGCAACATAGCAAACAAGTTTCTGGGGTGGTAGAATGGGAGAAATGTAAAACTCTTACAAAAGTTTTTCTTTGGGTCTCCAAAATTAGGCCCACACTCCTAAATCTGAAAGGAAAATATCTGATTCATAGAGCAGTAATGTGGAGCACACCAGTAATGTAATCATATCTGTTTCCACCTTCCCAGTGCTTTTCCTCTTTTACAGCCCTTCCCTACTATAGAGAGAATTACCACCAGTTGAGTTGCTGCAAGGTATGATGGAACAAACAACCAGCAGAACTAAGACTAAAACATAGGCCTCTCAGCCGGCCAGGCAACACTAAGTCACTGTGATTCTCAGTTTCCTCACAAGTAAAAGAAGGGGATTTGACTAGACCATTATCTACTCATTCTCTCAGCATCACTGAAATATCACAAAGAGATAAGAAGCACCTAAATATTGTAAGGCACTTGTTTAGGCACTATAGGGTTGCAGGAAGGAAACTCCAGACCTGATTCTCTTGGAACTCTTAATCTAGTACCACAGACAGACATATAATAACCCATAGCACAAGGTAAACCATGAGAAATAAGTGGAGTAGAGGTACAAAGAAAATGCTATGGAGAAGGAAAGAAGTGTTCTATGGCTATCGCTGTCACCCTTGTTGGTTCTGGCTTCTAATCCTTCTGGCAAAGAAGTAAATACAGCAAAGGCACAATAATCCCACAGAAATGTCAGCTTTGGCTTTAACATAGTTTCTCAGAAAAACACATAGGCAATGTCCAAAAAAGAATCAAGTGACTTTCCGATACTAATTTCACCTACTATGAAATTTAGAGACGATTTCAAATCCCCTCAACTGAATGGTAAATCCATGAAGGCCTTTATTCCTAAACCTGAGAGCCTACTGGCACCATGATCTGCATGCAGCACAACTTCCCTCTAGAAAGCCCAAGTCATACAACTTTTTGTATTTTAAAGTAATCCAGCCACACCCATGTACGTCACTGACATCCTTACAGGAGGAAGTGGCCAAATGTTAAGATTTTAAAACTTAAAGCCAAATTCTTCCACTGTCAAATATGCAAGTAATGTTAGTTATATATGGCTAGTAGGTTAATCATTTGTTTTACTGTCTTCTTGAATATTACTCATGCCAACTCTAGTACCAGAAAATGAATTTAATAGGTATTCACTCTAGCCAGACATTGTGGCACACACTTGTAATCCCAGCATTTGGGAGGCTGATGCAGGAGGATTTTCAGGTCAAGGACAGCCTGAGTTATATAGTGAGAACTTGTCTCAAAAAATAAAAATAAAGGCCAGGCGAGGTGGCGTACACCTGTAATCCCAGCGGCTAGGGAGGCGGAGGCAGGGGGATAGCAAGTTTGAGACCAGAGGCAGTCTGCATAACTTAACGAGACCGTGTCTCAAAAAAGTAAAAAAAAGGGCTGGGGTTGCAGCTCAGTGGTCCAGCACTTGCAGAGCATGCAAGCATGAGGCCCTGGGTTCAACCCCCAGTACCGCAAAAAAATAAATAAATAAAAATAAATAAAAACAAAAATAAAAATAAAAAATTTGCCTAATTTCCACTTACCATGAGTTAAACAATTTATCAAATGTCTTGGATTCCACACGTTTTTATACTTTTTCACTTTTATTTTTATTTTATCTTAATTTTTGCAGTGCTGGATATCAAACCCAAGGCCTCCTATAGGCTAGGCAAGTACTCTTACTACCAAGCTAGATCCTTGACACCTAGCCTCAATTTTTTTTTTAATGTCACTAGACAATTAAGCAATCTTTTATTGAAGCTTACATTGTGGTAAAGAAAAAATTTCAGCTGATTAAAATCCAACATCAATGGAGCAAGAAATTATGGCACCAAAATTTTCCCTCCTCTATCTTACTAGGATAGATTACTATTCAGTCTACAGTTTTCATTTTTCTAGGCCTAGCCTCAATGTTTATACATTAATTCTAGGACTATAAATTTATTTTCCTGCTCCTCAATTTGCCAATCTGTAAAAGGCAGCCATTGGCCAGGTTTCTGTTGGCTTGCAAATTAAGTGGTCTAGGGATCTAAATTCTTTTTTTTTTTTTTTTTGAGAAAGGTTCTCACTGTGTAGTCCAGGCAGGTCTGGAATTTACTATGTTGATCAGGCTGGCCTTGAACATACATTGATCCTCCTGCCTCAGCCTCCCAGGTGCTGAGATTATAAGTGTGCTCCACCATACCTGGTTTAGGCTTACACCTCTAACAAACTCTTAACAAATATTACCCCCTCTTTATATTGAGGCAAACTCAAAAACACTGCTATAACCAGATGCTAAGGGAGGCAGCCTAACACACTTCAACCAGTATAAAAGGAAAAGGAGGAGAGTAAAATTTTAAAAAGAGAAGGAGTTGCAAGTATAGCTCAGTGGTAGAGCCTATGGCTAGTATATGTGAGGCCCTAGGTTCAATTACTAGCACCAAATAAATAAATTAACTAATTAATTAATTAATTAAAAAATTAAAAGAGGAAAGAAAATTAATAAGAGGAAAAATGTCCATAATTTAGAAAAAAATACATATGCGTAGATCAGGCATTTACTTATTCATTCAACAAATATATGTCGAGCACCCTTTATGTCTCAGGCACTAGCAATGTCAAAGTGAAAAATGCAGAAAAGATGCCTGCTCTCATAGAACTTTCATGCTAGTAGAGGGGAGACAAATAAGATAAGTTGAGACAGTGATAAGTGCTTTGAAGACAAATTGCCTATGGGGAGTATTTTAGATTGGGAGATTAAAGTAGGTATCACTAAGAAAATGATACTTGGGCTGAGATCCAGAAAAACAGGAAGAAATCAGTCATGTAAAATTATTGTTATACCAGATGGAGGAAATGGCAAGTATAAAGACCCAAAGACTTGAACACATTGGCATGTTCAAGAGACAGAAATGCCACGACCCTCAATTACAGCATACTTTTTGTTGATTTGTTTGTTTGGTTGGTTGGTTTTGAGACAGGGTCTCATTATGTTGCCCAAGTTGGCCTCAACCTCGCAAACCTCATGCCTCAAGCCTTCCAAGGGCTGGGATTACAATCATGTGCCACCACAACCAACTCAGAGCATACCCTTTTTGAAATGTTTCTGTACAGTTCATTGAAGTGGGTATTTTCCTTTGTAAGTTTTTAATAGATAAAGAAAATTCAATTATCCATCAACAGAATGGAAAAATTATAGTATATTCATACAACAGAATACCATACAGAAATTTAAAAGAATATATTGACACATGAAACAACATGATTAAGTCACACAGAATATGTTGAATGATAAAATACAAAGGAGTACAACCTGCTGGGCATGAATGCACACACTTGTAATCTCAGTGACTAGGGAGGCTGAGGCAGAAGGACTACAGGTTTGAGACTAGAAGTGGCCTGAGGAGGGAAGGAGGAGGAGGAGAAGGAGGAGGAGAAGGAGGAGAAGGAGGAGAAGGAGGAGAAGGAGGAGGAGGAGAAGGAGAAGGAGAAGAGGGAGGAGGGGAAGGAGGAGAAGGAGGGGAAGGAGGGGAAGGAGGAGGAAGAGGAGAAGAAGGAGAAGAGGAAAAAGGAGAAGAGGAAGAAGGAAACGAGGAAGCAGAAGGAAAAGAAGGAAGAGAAGGTGGAGAAGGAGAAGAGAAAGAGGAAGAGGAGGAGGAGAAGGAGAAGGAAAAGGGGAAGGAGGAGGGGAAGAGGAAGAAGAGGAGAAAAGGAAGAAGAGAAGGAAGAGAAAAAGAAGAGGAACACAAGGAGGAGGTGGGGGGGTTAGTAATAGAATCCAATGATTCTACTTATATGGAATCAAAAGCCAAAACTGGTCTGCAGATGTAGCTCAGAGATAGGGCACTTACCTGGCATGCGTAAGGCCCTGGCTTCAATCCCCAGTACCAAGAGAAAGAAAAGATGCAAAAGGCAAAACTAATCTATGGTGACAGAGATCAGAATAGTGGTGGTGAGATGAGTAGCAGGAAGCACAAGGAAGCCTTCTGAGATGCCAGGAATGTGATCAGTCTTGTGAGTGGAGGTCACACACATGGCATTAAAAATCATTAACTTCACAGTATATATGTTTTTCTTTAACTTAAAAATAAAGGAGCTAGGCATGGTGACACCCATCTGTAATTCCAATACCCAGGAAACTGAGGCAAGAGGATCACAAGGTTGAGGCTGGCCTAGGCAACTTAGTGAGACTCAGTCTCAAAAATAATAATAAAATGTGCATGATGGCATGTAGGTGAAAATTTAACAGCATCCATCAGAACACTAGAACAGAAGTTAGTAGTGACTCTAGGTGTGAACACTCAGGACATCAATTTAAAATAACCACCAGGAAAGCCAGGCATTGTGGTATGCACGTGTAATTCCAGCATTCAGGAAGCTGAAGCAGGAGCATCACAAGTTGGAAGCCAGCCTGAGCTATAGAACAAGTTTGAGGCCATCCTGGGCTACATACTGAGACTCTGTATCAAAACAAAAACAAAAACAAAAAACCAATAAAGAAAAGAACAATCAGGGAGATGGTTCAGTGGTAGAGAACTGCCTTATATGTTCAAGGCCCTGAGTTTCATCCCCAGCACCAAAAAATAAATAAAATAATCAAAAAGTTAACACTTTTTTAACACTTACTATGTCCTAGGCAATGCTTACACATGTTAGGGGTTTTTTTGTTTGTTTTGTCTTTTTGTTTTTGTCTTTTTTGTTTCAGTACTTGAGGGCTGAATCCATGCATGCTCTGCAAGGGCTCTACCACTGAGCTGCACTCCCAGCCCAATTTCTATTTTTTGTCTTTTATTATATCCTCATAATAACCTTATGATCCATGACATTTACAATGAGAAAACTAAAGTACAAAGTGGTGACTGGGCACTGTGGAGGATGACTGTAATAGCAGCAACTCTGGAGGCTGAGGCAGAAAGACTTCAAGTTCAAGGCCAGAGGTGGTCTACGCAACTTATTCTAGCACTTGCCAAGCATGAGCAAAGCCCTGGGTTCAACCCCTGAGTACTCAAAAAAAATTAGAGGTATAGCCAAAAAAAAAAAAAAAAAAAAAGGAAAAACCTTGCCCAAATAAGTGAGAGTAGAAACTCAAACCTAGGTAGCTTGATGTTAAGAGTTCCTGCTCTTAGCCCCTATGCTATATTGTTTTACTTTAGTTTTTTGCAGTACTTGAGGGTTGAACCCAGAGTTTTGTACATACTTTGTAAGTGCTCTTCCACTGGGCTGTACCCTATTTTTTATTTTTTATCTTGAGACAGGGTCTCACTAACTTACACAGGCTGCCTCTGGCCTCAAACCTGTGATCCTCCTGCCTCTGCCTCCCAAATCACTGGGATTACAGGCAGGCATCACTATCCCTAGCTTCATACTATCTGTTAAAAGACAGAGGAATAAATAAAAGTAGAGTAACCTACATATAAAGTTGAAGAGGACCTACAGAGAAACTGCAAAGAGGTTCCAAATGTAAGTAGTATACATTCGCTGGCTTTACTGAACAAACTGTACAAACTGTGGAGGGTCTACATATCATTTTCTTTCTTTCTTTCTTTCTTTTCTTTCTTTCTTTTCAGTAGTGGGATTGAATCCAGGGACTCACACATGCTAGGCAAGCACTCTGCCACTGAGCTGCGTCCTCAGCCCAAGGGTCCAGATATCTTGAGTTGTGTCACTCTAATTTGTTGGTGGCTGTAGGTACCTTGATAAAAAGTAAAAGATAACTGATACATGCACATGTATATAAATATGTTGTTGTTGTTAGGTGCCATCGAGTCAGTATCCGACTCATAGTGACCCTGTGTACAACAGGCAAAACATTATGTCAGTGCTTCTCTGCTATTCATAGGGTTTCCAATGCCAGATAGATATTTGGGAGTGCGTTGCTGGGTCAATCTCCCAAGCCTACAGCACCTGGTTTTCCCAGGCGGTCTCCCATCCAAGTACTAACCAGGCCCAACCCTGCTTAGCTTCTGAGATCTGATGGGATCGGATGCCACAGGGCTATGGCTGCAAGCTATATAAATAAAGGCAATAGTAAAGGGAAATAAAGAAGAATGGACAAATGGATGAATGATAAAAAGCTTGGAAGGAACTGGTGTGGTACTGCTCACCTATAATCCCAGCAACTCAGGAGATGGAGGCAAGAGGATCACAAGTTTGGGGCCAGAGACAGCCTTTGTAACTTAGTGAGACCATGTCTCAAGATAAAAAATAAAAAAGCCACTTGGGGTCCAGTTCAGTCCCAGAGCACTTACGAATATGTGCAAGGTCCTAAGTTCAAACCCCTAGTACAGAAAAAGAGAAGAAAAAAGAAAAGAGAAAAACAAAAAAAGAGAAAAACAAAAAAAAAACTAGTGTCTAGCCAAGTTGATATATTTATCCAATAGGATAAAGAAAAAAAAAAGGCTGAAACACACTGATATTTTTTAAGCATTTCGCTGTTACTATTTTAATTGAGCCCAGTCAGTCCTTTGAGGATAATTCTCTATCCAAACTTAATGATGGATGGAAACAGATTGTAAAACAAGAGAAATGAAATGAAGAACAAGTATGAGTTTAAGCAGCCCTCAGTTGAGAAGACAGTATGGTTTAGCAATGTAGAGCTGTGATCACCAATTTTAGAATCTCCTGGGGTGCTTAGATATGTAGATGTCTAAGCTTCCCTTTCCCACTACTGAAGCAGACTTTTCAGGATAAATACTAGGGGGTCTATGTTTTTTATAATCACTCCAGGTCAGTGGTTCTCAACTACGGCAATTTTGCCCCCAGAGACTTGTCAACATCTGCAAACATTTTTGGTCATCACAACTAGAAGGGGAAAACCAATAATATCTATGAGGTAGAGGCCAAGGATGTTGTTAAACATTCTACATTGCACAGGACAGCACTCTACAGTGAAGAAGCAAATGGCCTAATGTGCCAACAGTGACAAAATTGAAAAATCTTGCTATAAGTAATTCTGGTGTCCACTAAAGCTTGAGAAGTACTCACCTGAGCCTTAAATGAGGCTTTGAAAAGAAGTGATTATCTGGTTAGAAAAAGATATTCAAAGGGTGAATAAAACTTCTGCACTCTCTAGGAAAGGCACTAGAGCAACAATACTTTCATTCTCCTCATAATACCTCATCAATAGGTTTCCCCTTCCTTGGTGATCTTAGGCCTAGTTTACCCATTTGTGAAAGAAGATCACTCAAGGCACACTGACTACAATAACCCACAATGCTTAATGAAAGAAATGAAAGTCTAATGTAGCTATCTGTTCAAGAGTTTGTCTGAAAGTGGGGCATGGAGTACATATATGTAATCCCAGCACTTGGAAGGCGGAGACAGGAAGATCATGAGTTCAAGACTAGCCTGGGTAACACAGCAAGACTATCTTAAAAAAAAAAAAAAAAAGTTTGGCTGAGTCAACATTTGCCATTATCTAACCATGAGCCATTCCTCCAATACCCAAGAGGGGCAACATATTTACATCAAGCCAGAAATAGTCTCCTACTCTGACTCTCCTAAAAGTTCCCTAGTTCCTCTAGATACAAGGGTTTTTGTTGTTGTTGTTGTTGTTGTTGTTTGCGCTACTGAGGCCACTACTGTTGTTGTTTGCACTACTGAGGCCTCACATATGCTAGTAAAGCACTCCACCGCTGAACCTTACCCCAAGCCCTTTTTTAAATTTTTTATTTTGAGACAGGGTCTCACTATGTTGCACAGGCTGCCCCTGGCCTCAAACACACAATCCTTCTGCCTCAGCCTCCTGAGTCCCTGGGATTACAGGTATGTGCCATGGTGTCCATCCCTTTTCCCCCTTTTTGCTTGTTCTGAAGATGACTGCTGTTTCCTCCTTTTGGGGGTTTGGTAATGTCTGTGACCTACAATTGTCACTTCTAATACTAAGTGTTTTCTCGAGTCATTTAGCAATTATCTATGTATTTCACTGAACAGATGCCCAGCTGATAACGAGGGTTGTTTAAAAATCTTAAGGAGAGGCTGAGGTGTGTAGCTCAGTGGTACTGTGCCCAGTATGTAAGAGAGGTCCTGGGTTCCATCCTCAGCACTGCAAAAAAAAAAAAAGAAAAGAAAGAAAGAAGTCAGCCGGGCACCGTGGCGCACGCCTGTAATCCCAGCGACCCAGGAGGCAGAGGCAGGAGGATCACAAGTTCGAGACCAGAGGCAGTCTGTGTAATTTAGCGAGACCCTGTCTCAAAAAGTAAAAAAAAAAAAAAAAGGCTAGCTCAGTGGTCCAGCACTTGCAGAGCATGCAAGTGAGAGGCCCTGGGTTCAACCCCAGTACCGTCCAAAAAAAAAATCTTTAGGCAGAAGTTATCTGTTTCTTATGCCCTTCTGCAAGGCCTACCACATTCTCTGGAGGTAAGCACCAGCACTATAACCATTTAGAAGAAAGCAGGATTTTTTTTTACATGTAAGCCCCAACCCTTCATTTCTCAAGCTATCTCTTAATATACTCCCCTTACCCCATATGGAGAATATGAGTACTGTTATTTCTTCCTTTATAAAAGCCCTGGGGATTTAGCTTACTTGATGGATCACATCCTACTGTGCACGATTCCTTGGCACAGCTTCTCTCAGTACATGGGACACAGGTTCCCCAAACGCCACTCAAAAGATTGGCTAGAAAACAAGCATATAACCTATTCCATTGTGGAGGATTTTTACTGCTAGTCTCTCCAAGGATTTTTTGTTTTGTTTTGTTTTGTTTGTGTGTGTGTGGTGCTGGAGGGTTAAACTTAGGGCCTCACACACACTAGACAAAAGCTACCACCGAGCTGTACCTTAGCCCCCTTTTTAATGTTTTATTTAGAGACAGGATCTTGTTAAGTGGTACAGGCTGCCTCTAGTTTCAAGTTTGCGATCCTCCTCCCCCAGCCTCCTGAGTCGCTGGGATTATATATGTGCACCCCATGAGGGTCTCTTTGAGTCAGACCCAACTCAACAACACCTAACAACAACAACAGGTATCAATCATAGTTTTGTACTTAGTACAGGTGGACCATATTCTAGGCATGCTGCTCAGTGCTTAAATCCATTCCCCAGCACTACACACATGAAGAAGTAGGAGGAGGAAGAAGAGGGGGAGAAGGAGTAGGAGGATTTAATCCATTTCCAACAGTATCTCCTGAATCTGTCTAGTTTCACAAAGGAATTCTACAGATGAAAAGGTTTACATAATTAAAACCACCTCAGCTTCCCTTTCAAATCACAAGGAGTGCACCTGTACTTTCAGAAGAAGGAAACAAGCCAAGGAAAGTGGCACATGTCCCAGCACTTGGGAGGCTGAGACAGGAGGATCAATGCAAATTCAAGGCCAGCTTGGTCTACTTAGCAAGTTCCAGGACAGCCTGGGCTACACAGCAAAATCCTGTCTCAAAAAACCAAAAAATAAAAAATTTAAAAAAATTAAAAAGGAACCATCACCAAATTGACAGGATTTCAGGAAATTCTGATTGAAAACCAATAAAATTCTGACATCTCTCTGAATGAAAACTCTGTAAGAGCGTCTTCTCAGTGACCAGGAGCTTCTTGTACATTAATACTGTCTATCTCCTACCCCTAAACTTCCTCAAGCAGTACAATGTCACGCATATCTTTTCATTTCTATTCTTGTTCAGCCATACAAGGCTTGTGAATACCAATCACCTAAACATAAAATGAAAACTATAGGGCTTAATGGTGTAGCTCAGTGGCAGAATGCTTGCTTAGCACACATGAGGCAGTATGTTCGATCCTCAGCACTGCAAAAATTTTTTTTAAAAAAGTTAAAAAAGTATATATGACAGACTACAATATTCCTAAAGGAAATCGAAAAGGTTAAGTTCAACCATGTGAAGTCAACTGAATTCCTGCTAGTTTAATAACTAACATTTATCAAGATCTTATAATAACAACATAAGTATACTGCAAGACAAAAAGGGACCAAAAACTTACTAAATTATGGTCCCTGCCTTGAGAAGCTCACTCTTAGGCAGAAGTGAACATTCTGGTATTTCCTAATAAACACACAAAATAAACATTTTCCTCCAGGATTTTTTTCATATACACCCTGACTTAACTCGGAGCTATTGCCAAGCTAGTCAGCTCACTAGACTTCCTTACTGCCAGTTGCCTCTGAACATCTCCCTCTATACACCCCACAAACAATGTGATCTCAAAACACCAGACTGTCCCCACTACTCTCTTTCCATGTTGTTGTTGTTAGGTGCCATTGAGTTGGGTCAGACTCACAGAAACCCTATGTACAACAGAATGAAACACTCCCCAATTCTCCATCAGGCACACCATCTTTTTTTAATGTTTAAGCCCATTGTTCCAGACACTGTCTCAAACAATTAAGTTGAGGGTTTTCCTTTTTTTCATTGACCTGCCACTCTCCCAAACATGATGTCCTTCTCCACGGATTGGTCCCTCCTGACTACATGTCCAAAATACGTAAGATGCAGTCTAGCTATCCTTACTTCCGAGGAGCACTCTGGCCGCATTCTAGGACAGATCTGTTGGTTCTTTTGGCAGTCCATTGCATATTCAATATTCGTATCCAGCACCATAATTGAAAAGCATCAATTCTTTTCCTATCTCCTTTATTCAAACTCCAGCTTTCACAACCATATAATATGGCTGAAAATATCACGGCATGGGTCAGGGGCACCTTCATCTTCAATGTGACATCTTTACTTTTCAAAACTTTAAAGAGGTCTTTTGCGACAGCTTTTCCCAATGCAGTGCATCTTTTGATCTCTTGACTGCTGCTTCCACAGGTGTTGATTGTAGAACAAAGTAAAGCAAAATCATGAACCTCAATCTTTTTTCCGTTTATCATAAAGTTGCATACTGAACCAGCTGTAAGGATTTTTGTTTTGTTGATGTTGAGGCACAATCCATACAGAAGGCTGTGTTCTTTGACCTTTATCAGTTAAATGTCTTAAATCTTCTTCGCTTTCAGCAAACAGAGTTGTGTCACCTGCATAACACCGTTTGTTAACGAGTCTTCCTCCAATCTTGATGCCACATTCTTCATAAAGTCCAGCTTCTCAGATTATTTGCTCAGGAGGAAACTGAAGATGTACGGTGAAAGGTTAGAGCCCTGACGCACACCTTTCTTGACTTTAGGCAGTGTTTGCTTGTTCTGTTCAAATAATTATCGCCTGGTCCATGTATAGATTTCTCCTGAGTACAATTAAGTGCTCTGGTATTCCCACTCTTCACAATGTTATCAATGATTTGTTGTGATACACACAGTCAGATGCCTTTGCATAGTCAATAATACATAGATAGATATCTGATAATCTCTGCTTTCGGCTAATCTCCATCTGACATTAGCAATGATGTCCCTGATTCCATGCCCTCTTCTGAATCCAGTTTGATTTTCTGACAGTTCCCTGTTTATATACTGTTGCAGTTGCTTTTGAAATGTCCTTTAGCAAAATTTTACTTTCATGAGCTATATTAATGACATTGTTCGATAATTTTCACGTTCAGTAGGGTGCCCTCTCTTGGAAATATGCATAAATATGGATCTCTTCCAGTCAGTTGGCCAGGTAGCTATTATCCAAATCTCTTGGCAAAATCAACTGAACACCTCCAATGCTGTATCTATTTGTTGAAACATCTCTGTTGGTATTCCATCAATTCCTGAAACCTTGTATTTCACCAATTCCTTCAGAGCAGCTTCCACTTCTTCCTTCAGTATCATTGATTCCTGATAATATGCAACCTCTAGAAACGGTTGGTAATCCACAAATTCTTTTTGGTATAATGACTCTGTGTATTCATCCCATCTTCTTTTGATGTTTCCTGCATCATTTAATATTTTCCCTGTAGAATGCTTCACTATTGCCACTCGAGGCTTGAATTTTTTTCTTCAATTCCTTACACTTAAAAAAAATAGAGCATGTTCTTCCCTTTTGGTTTTCTTTCTCCAGCTCTTTGCCCATATCATTGTAATATTTGATTTTCTCTTCTCTGGTTGCCCACTGAAATATTGTTTAGTTCCTTAACCTCATCATGTCTTGCTTTTACTTTAGCTGCTCAACATTCAAGGGCAAGTTTCAGAGTCTCTTTTGATATGTAGTGTTTTTTTTTTTCTTTTTCCTGTCTTTTTAATAACTTTTTGACTTCCTCATGAATGATGTCTTTGATGTCATTCCACAGCTCATCTGTTCTTCTATCATTAGTGTCTAACAAATGCATTAAATCTGTTCTTGAGGTGGCCTCTGAACTCAGGTATGATATACTCAAGGTCATACCTTGGATCTCGTACACTTGTTCTAATTTTCTTCAGTTTCAGTTTGAATCAACATATGAACAGTTGATAGTCTGATCCACAATCAGCACCTAGTCTTGTTCTGACTTTTGATATTGAGGATTTTCATCATCTCTTTCTATAAATGTAGTCAGTTCCTGTATGTCCCGTCTGGTGAATTCCATACGTATAGTTGACATTTATGTTGGTGAAAAATGTATTTGCAATGAATAGGTCATTGGTCTGACAAAATTCTATTTTGTGATCTCCAGCATCATTTCTGTCACCAAAGCCATATTTTCCAACTACTAAGCCTTCTTCTTTGTCTCCAACTTTTGCATTCCAGTCACCAGTAATTATCAGTACATCCTGACTGCAATGTTCAATCTATTTCAGATTGCAGAAACTGGTAAAAAACTTCCCTATCTTCCTTTGTGGCCTCAGTCATGGGTGCATAAATTTGAATAATAGTCATGTTGATGGCCCTTCCTTATAGGTGTATGGATATTACTCTATCACTGACAGCATTGTACTCAGGACAGATCTTGAGAAGTCTTTTTTGATGATGAATGCAACCTCATTTCTCTTTAATCTGTCATTTCCACATAGTAGAACATATGATTATCCTAATCAAAACGGCCTATGCCAGTCCACTTTAGCTCACTGATGCCCAGAATGTTGATATTTATGCACTGCATTTCCCTTTTGATGATTTCTAAATTTCCTAGATTCATACTACATGCATTCCACATTCTAATCATTAATGGATGTTTACAGTTGTTCCTCCTCTTTTTGAGTCATGCCTCATCAGCAAATGGAGGACCCTGTGGCTTTACTCTGTCATTAAGGTAGAATCTACTTTGAGGAGGCAACTCTTTCCCTAAGTAGTCTTTTAAGTGCCTTCCAACCTGGAGGGCTCATTTTCTCACACTGTATCTGACAATATTTCTCTGCTATACACAGAGTTTTCAATGGCTAATTGTTTCAGGAGTGGGCTGTCAGGTCCTGCTCCCTAGTCTGTCTTAGTCTGGAAGCTCAGCTGAAACCTGTCCACCATGGGTGATCTTGCTGGTATCTGTAACACCGGTAGCATAGCTTTCAGCATGACAGCAATATGCAAGCCCCAACAGTAAGGCAAACTGACAGACACATGGGGGCCTCTTTCCATAGCTACTCCAATCTTTAAAATTCTCCTCTATGGGGATGTTTCACAGTGGTAAAGAACTAGCCTTGCACGTTCAAGGTCCTGGGTTTGAGCCTCAGCACTGGTAGAAAAAATAAAGACTCTGCTCTACCTTTTCTACATCCTAAAATAAAGAATTCCAGTCATGTCTATGGGCTGGGATTTAGCTCAGTTGGTAGAGCACTGCACTGCAGTCTCTGAGGTCCCAAGTTCAATTCCCAGCACCGCAAAAATGGAAGAAGGACCTGGCAATCCACTCCCAAGGCAATCCCGAAATAGTCAGCCATTGAAAACCCTATGAGGGTCGCTATGAGTCTGATACCGACTCGACAGCACCTAACAACAACAACAGTCATGTCTATATCCTGGGCAATGGAATCCTTCCCCACCCCTGTGGCTCAAGTCAGAAATCTTAGCCCACTGTCTTTCTAAACAGACATTAAGTCTATTGCATCTATCTCAGAAATATTTCTTCATTACTACAGTCACAAGTTTTTCACACTCTTGGTCAACCACTAAAACTCTAGTCTCACTGCCTCGTTTTTCTTTTTTTCTCTTTCTTTTTCTCTTTTTTCTTCTTTTTTTTCTTTCTTTTTTTTTTTTTTTTTTTTTTTTTTTTTTTTTTTTTTTTTTTTTTTTTTTTTTTTTTTTTTTTTTTTTTTTTTTTTTTTTTTTTTTTTTTTTTTTTGGTGGTACTTGAGGGTTGAACCCAGGGCCTGACACATATTTTGCAAGTGCTCTACCAATGAGCTGGATCCCATATTCTTACCTTTGAGACAGGGTCTCATGAAGTTATGCAAGCTGCCTCTGGCCTCCAATTTGCAATGCTTCTGTCTCTAGAGTCCCTGGGATTACATGCCAGCGCCACCATATCCAGCTCATTATTTTAATGGGTATGTAACATTATGACTTGCACTGGGAAAAGCTATTGCAAAAGACCTCTTTAAAGTACTGAAAAGTAGGCTGGGTGTGGTGGTACATGCCTGTAATCCCAGTACGTGGGAGGCAGAGGCAGGAGGATCAACTGCAAGTTTGAGGCCAGCCTGAGATACATATCAAGTTCCAGGCCAGACAGGACTACTTAGTGAGAATCTGTCTCATAAAACAAAAAGAAAGGGGAGGAGGGAAGGAAGGAAGGATGGAAGGACGGGAGAGAAGGGGGGGAGGGTTGAAAAGTAAAGATATCACATTGAAAATGAAGGTGTGCCTCATTCATACAATGGCATTTTCAGTCACATCATATGCTTATGAAAGCTGGATGGTGAATACAGGAGACAGAAGAATTTATGCTTTTGCATTACAGTACTGGAGACGGATATTGAAGATGGACTGCCAAAAAAACCAAGAGATACATCCTAGAAGTACAACCACAGTGCTCCTTGGAAGCAAGGATGGCTAGACTGCATCTTATGTTATTTTGGACACGTTGTCAGGAGGGATCAATCCCTAGAGAAGGACATCATGTTTGGAAGACTGGTGGGTTAGTGAAAAAAAGGAAGATTCTCTAATAGATGGTTGACATTGTGCCTGCAACAATGGGCTTATGCATAAAAAAGATCATGTGCATGGCATGGCGTAGGGTATTGTTTTGTTGTTGTACATACGGTCACTACAAGTTGGATTTGACTTGATGGCACTTAACAGTGTAATACAACAGCCCTACACCACAATGATGCCATTAAGATATTCTTTGTTTTTGTTTTGTTTTGGGGGGGGGGGGCTGAACCCAGGGCCTTGCACACAATTTGCAAGTGCTTTGCCACTGAGCTCCACCCTTAGCCTTTTTTTTATTTTTTGAGACAAGGTCTCGCTAAATTGTATAAGCTGCCTCTGGCTTCCAACTCCTGCCTCCAAATCTCTGGGATTACAGGCATGTGCAACCACGCCCAGCAAGGAAAGATAGTATTTCTAACCTCAGTGTCAGTGACAAAGCAAGTGCTCAATAAATGTGTTGAATAAGCACCTTTCATATATCCTGGATCAGTTTGTTATTTGGCCATTTTCTCCAAATTTTATAGATTTCTAAACTACGTTCTACGTGAATTCTAAATTCTGGGTTTTTAAGTTTGTTTTAAATTATACAGATGTTGAACAAGACAATAAATTATGACTGTAAATCTAATGAAAACACACTAAAGAAGCCTATGTGGTGGTGCACACTTGTAATCCAAGCTACTCAGGAGGCTGAGGGAGGAGAATCACAACTTGGAGGCCTGCCTGGGCTATATGTTGTTGTTGGGTGCCATCGAGTAGTGTCTGACTCACAGTGACCCTCATAGGGTTTTCAATGGCTGAATGTTTTTGGGATTGCCTTGGGAGTGGACTGTCACGTCCTTCTCCCATGCCTGGGCTGTACAGGAAATTCAAAGTCAGCCTGGGACAGTCTCAAAATAAAAATAGGGGCTGGGGATGTAGCGCATAGGAGGAGCAGCCTAGTATTGGGATAATCCCTCGGTTTAATCCCCAGTACCACAAAAACAAGCAAACAAAAAAAAACACATTAAAGTATTCCTATTTTACTAAGAACGGGAATTCCCTTTACACTCCTAACAAGTGGAATCTAATCTACCTCTTCTAGACTCTGATGAATATGATATCCCCAAAGCCTTCACACAGAAATGACTATACACCCAAGTAAACTGAAGACACACAGAAGAGAATTCCAAGTAGATTGTGCTAAATTAAGGGCAGAGATCCAAAACATATTTGCCCTGGTATACAAACAAGTGGTCACTTAGTTCAACACTTTTCCTGAGGAAGAAGCGCTGGGGAGAATCTGGCAATCCAGAAACAGTGCATGGCCGAAGTTTCTACCGCCCCATTTGCCAGAGGCAGCACCTCAGCTTCGGGTTGTTCTCCTTCCCCAGAGAACTAGTTCTCGGCCCTCTGTTTTTTTTCCCACGCCCGCCAGGGAAAGCTTCGTGTCCAGGCTCACACTAAGTATACCCAAGAAAACACTGTAGCGTCATTGATTCTTTGTTAAGGGTGGGCTTCAGTCTGTCATTCGGAGTCTGAAGGCAGCAGACTGGGGGCCCCTCCGGGACACCTGAAGACTCCAGACAGCCAGCCCTTCCTCTAGCCCTTCTCAGACGTCTCAGTCCTGGCTCTCATCCCAACAGCAGGGACAACCTGAGCCGAAAGACTCTGGAGGAAGCTGAAGGGGTCTGGGTCAGCAGTGCTGGGGTCAAAGGTCAGTGCTTGGGCCGCCTATAAGTCCCGGAAGGATTAGGCAGGCACCAGGAGTACGGAAGGACGAGCCCTTGGGGCACCCGGTTCCGCTAGGCTCAGCAGCCCCGGGCCCAGCCCTCCCGGCCTCAGCAGCCTCAGCAGCCGTCTTCCCTCCGTCTCCCCAGCCGCCCGCGCCGTCCCACAGCCAGCGCAGGCCCCGCCCCCAGGGCCGCCTTCGAGCCCAGGCCTAGCACGGAAGGACCCCAGAGGATGGACCCGGCTCGAGGACCGGGCCTGGCCGGCGCCGCTTACCGAGCCCCTGGCTCCTCCTCCACCACCCGCGCCGCTTCCAGGCCCGTTCGCTCCCGACACCTCCGACGCCCCGCTCCGGGCGCGCCCCCGGCCTCCCCGACCTTCTTCCAGTCCGCCGTGCCCAGCCGGGTCCTAAAGCCCTTTGCTTGATACGTTCCTCCGCGCCCGCTTCCTGACACTGGTTCAGACCACGATTCCCAGCAAGCATCGCAAAGACAACGACTCCCGAAAGGCATCGCGAGAAAGAAATTGGCAAATCTCCAGCGGGCCCTAGGATACAAGTCGCAATGGCAGGTTTTGGAAATACGGCGGGTGTTTTGAACTCAGCAGTTCCTTCTAGGAATAAGTGTATCCTCTGGAAACACTGGCAAAGCTTAGAAATATCTGTGTTCCAAGATGTTTATCGCAACGTTGTAAGTGGAATACTGGAAACAAACTCATTCATTCAACAAATACGTATATGCCTAATATGTCCTAGCCCGCAGCCGTAGCCCCGTGGCATCCGATCCCGTCAGATCTCGGAAGCTAAGCAGGGTTGGACCTGGTTACTACTTGGATGGGAGACCGCCTGGGAAAACCAGGTGCTGTAGGTTTGGGAGAAGGACACAGCAACCCACTCCCAAAAATCAATCCAACGTTGAAAACCCTATGAACAGCAAAGAAGCACTGACAATAGTGTTTTGCCTGTTGTACACAGGGTCGCTATGAGTCGGATACCGACCGAACGGCACCTAACAACAACAAATATGTCCTAAAAACCGTATAAAGTTAACTTAGCAAGTAACTTGAGTCTTAGTTTTCTCATATGCAAATAGAAGCTTAAAAAAAAAAAAAAAGATGGACTGGAAAGGTATGATAGAATGCCTGCTTACCACATGAGAGTCCCTAGGTCCATCCTCAGCACTCGCCGCGGTTAAGTAGCTAGCTTAGGCATTAGCAGGTAGTATGGAGGAAAGGGGGATTGAAGGTGGCTCCTGCCTTCTGCCCTGATGAGGAAGCTCCTGGTGTCCCTGAGTACTGATGGTTGCCTGGATGTGAACAAAGGCAGACTCTTCTGGATCTTCCTCTTATGAGTTCCTTCAGAAAGTATATTAAAGGTCCACTAAGTCCTTTTGCAAGACAAAGACACTAGGTGTAGAGCAGTTCTTTAAGGCCCAAATATAACTATAAAAACACATTTGACCTTAAACCCGGGGAGTAGCCCTTTTCTACTGCCTGCCTTCACGTCTAGAAGGTGCGCTGCCTTTATAATTTATGTCTATCTTCTCTATGTTTAGTAAACTTATTCTATAATCTATGCTATTTCTGTGACTCATATAAATTCTTTTATAGGGGAAACACAGACAAACTGAGGTATCTGCTTCTGGGGTTGTTGTTGTTGTTGTTGTTAGGTGCCGTCGAGTCGAGTCCGACTCATAGCGACCCTATGTACAGCAGATCGAAACACTTGCCGATTCTGTGCCAGGCAAACCATCTTATTTATGTTTAAGCCCATTGTTGCAGACACTGTGTTAATCCATCTGGTGGAGGGTTTTCCTCTTTTCCTTGACCTGCCACTCTTCCAAACATGATGTCCTTCTCCAGGGATTGTTCTCTCCTGACTACATGTCCGAAATATGTAAGACGCAGACTGGCCATTCTTGCTTCCAAGGAGCACTCTGGTTGTACCTCTTCTAGGACAGATCTGTTGGTTCTTTTGGCAGTCCATGGTATATTCAATAGACGTCTCCAGCACCACAATTCAAAAGCATCAATTCTTTTTCTGTCTCTCTTGTTCAATGTCCAGCTTTCACAACCATATGATGCCACTGAAAATACCATGGCATGAG
>VMDO01029845.1:0-20521 GCA_007922755.1 Pedetes capensis | reverse complement strand
AGTGAGACCTTTTCTCAAGATCTCATTGTTTTTAGATGCTGTGGAGTCAGGTCCAACTCATAGTGACCCTCATAGTGTTTTCGATGGCTTATTGTTTTGGGGGGGGGGCCTTAAGGGGTTAATAAGGGGCTGAATACAGAGGCTCATTCATGTACTTTTCGGTGTAGTTATTTGCTTTAAAGAGTCATTTATGTTTTAAAGACATTTATTAAGTAAACAATAATACTTCACATATACCGCATAGGCAAAATTTCCTTTTCTCGTCATTCCTTTATGTAGACCCATATTTTCTCCTGTTATGACTTTCTTTTCATCTATACAATTTTAAGAGTTTTTGTACTGCAGGTCTGTTGATGAATTTTTATTGTTTTTAATGTCTTTATTTCACTCACATTTTATTTTCTTTCTCCTTCCTTTTTCTGTTTCAGTTTTACTTTTAAAATTTTAATTAATTAACTAACTAATTAATTAATTAATTTTGGCAGTACTGGGGTCCAGGTGCAACTCAGTGGTACAGCATTTGCCTAGCATGTGTCAGGCCAAGTACAGCCTCCAAGTGCTGAAAATCAATTAAAAGAAATACAAAACTAAAAACTAAAAAATAAAATAAAAATAAATTGAGAAGCAGATGTTTATTTTTGTCATTTTATAAGGTTTAATTGGCTCTAGCAGGCTTTTAGTATAGAAAGTGGGAATTGAGTGCTATGCACAAAATTTATTATTTCAACACTTATGCATACAAATTATAATGGGTGCATATTGTTGAAAAGACAAAATAAAAAAAAAAACCATGGCAATCAGAAAACTAAGCTCCACAAGAAGTGATAATAAATTAGCAAACATATCAAAGAATAAAAGTGAAAGTTTCTATTCCTTCAAAACTCTGATAAAATGGATTTAAATATGGGGGAAACGTTGTGGGTTTACAGTACACATAAATTTACTTTTATAATTTTATAATCTATATTATTAAAAGACTTTTTAATCTTCACACTTAGAATATCAAACTTTCTTAAAGATTAAAATAAAACTATAAAATAGGATAAAATTCATAATGAAATGTGAGAGGTTTCACTTTTGTGTACATGCTTTGAAACTCAAGTGAAGAAATTCTATCTCTATAATTATAGTGCCAGTATAGAAGTTTTGTGTTATAATTGTTCTTTTTCTTGCTAGTCCAATTGTTGCTTTATATTTATTACTTTTTATGAACAACAAAGAGGATACTATTTTATCTCCCAATCACAGAAATATACATGAAATTCAACTCTTCTTTTTCTCTTTTCCTTTTCCTTGCTTTTTTTTTTTTTTTTAATTCTTTTGTTTTTGAGACAGAGTCTCACTATGTAGCTCAAATTGGCCTGGAACTTCCACAGTGGCCCACGCTGAACTGATGCTCTTGTGCTTCAGCCTCATGAATGCTGAGATTACAAGCATGTGCCACCACGCCCAGCTTAAATTCAACTCTTTTTATTGTCAGTTTTGTTCTTTACTATTTTCTCAATCACATATTAATGTTGAATATTACTCCCTTACATTTACCACTAGGGCTCCAAAAATATTATTAGATCTTTGAATAATCACAGTAGGTATTGCGTAATTTAAATGTTAACATACTCCAATGGTTATACTCGCTTCATCCTTGTCTGTACTTCTAAGTTTCTGTAGGAAAATGTTGCAGCTTTGTTTGAAAACTAAGATAGTGATATAACGGTTGTTTTTTTCAGCATAAGCAAAATGAATTTATAGATGATAATAAGAAGATAAAATTAATCTAAGACAATTAGCACTATTTGTATATCATCAGGAACAGTCACAAAAAGGTTGATAAGAGATACACAAAAGTGCTAGAACAGAGCATCACTCAAATGGTACACTTTGATGAAAATATAACTACTTCTAAAGTCAGAAGACATAAATAAGATATAATTATTGTAGTTTCACCCAGAAGTTTCTTACTAAAAGCCTAATATTCAAATCTAATTGCAAATAGAAACTCCTCTACAGTACAGAAATAACTAATGCTTTACAAATTTCAACTCATGTAAATTCTTAGAATTATAAAGAGAACAGAACAGAAAATTATTATGCCACCACTACTATGTGACTGGGACCATCATAGAGAGAGATCGGGACATAAGATTTATTATGCTGTAATTGATATTATCTTCATTATTTAAAGTCATTTGTAAGTCAATAATATCCTTTTAAAAATACATTGTGTTCTTGTAATGTTCAACAATCAAAATTTATATGTTTTTCTAAATATTCTTTTTATGTTATGTTAAATATTCTTTTATATATTATAAAGTTTCACAATATGTAGCCATCCACTTTACTTAGTAGAAAAACCCTATCATATAAGGAAATAAGAATAGTCTTAATTTAGCTAACTAGTAAGTATTAACATTTGAGTTTTTCTTTTTATACGTGTTGGAAAATGTTACATGATTTGAGACAGTCTTGGAATATATAATTCTCTTCCTGATCACATTGCCAATGTTCAAAAGAGCTTAAAACTTTTTTAATTCCTGAGAATTAAAGAATATTTGGAGAAATTTTATTCTCTAAAATATATAGGGAAATTAAAATATATATTATCACATAAAATAGATATTCATAAAACATTGAAACTATTTCTAAATGACCTTGATGCTCTAATCCTAACTTCTCACCACTTCATACCCTCAGCTCGAGAGTATTATCAATTATTTTAAATTACTTTTCTTTATAGTCATACAATACTTTGTATGCATTATTCTGTGGAAATTTATTTAATCCGGAGACTTTATTATTCTGGCACTTTGTATTCACATACTGCCTTTCCCAACTATTTATGTATTTATACCAGCAGATCAAGTTGAATATATCCGTTGTTCTGGTAAGCAAAAAGCATTGTTAAATCAAATAAACATCATTTTCTGGACAGAAAAGGGCTTTTCACTTATTGAACTAGTCATATTTTATCAATAATGTACAATCTTTTGTTTTTAGTCATTTAAAAAAATACCATCAAGCTACTCTGGAAGTTTTCTATATTTAAGGCCTCAGAATTACATCTATGTAAAACAATTTGTCTTTTTTGCTTAAATATAGGATTTTTTATCCTCAACTAAGAATTCCCAAGTACTTCTATACTTCATGTTTGTAATATTTTATAGAGACTCTTGAGAAAGAGGTACAATTTCGGAGGCAGTTGCTGAAAAGATCAAATGCCTTCATTTTAACAATTCTGACTGCCTGTAACTGATAGCTAGCTACTGTGTAGACACAGCTACTGTGAATGATGAGAGGAAAGAACCAGGCTTGTGAGAGACATATAAGTAATTCAAAATATATTTCTCTGCTGCACAGATGTTTAATAGTGACTCCAAATTTGAATCTGAGAAAGTAAATTATGCATAGAAAAGTTTGCTTGGAACATAGTTACAAGTTTTCACTATCTCCTGGGGGAAAATGCCACAGTAAGTAATAATTTTGATTTTGTTGTAATGTTATGAACACTGATGTGTTGTAACTGATGTATTCTGTTGGTTGGTTTTCTTTTGTTGGTTGGTTCGTGGGCTGTTTTTTTTTTGAGATATGTAACTCAGGTTGGCCTGGAATTTGCTATGTAATCTAGGCTAGCCCTGCCCCTTTTCTCCTCTTACCTCCACCTCACATACTGGGATTTCAGAAATGTGATTTTTATTTTATCTAACTGTTTTTGTTTAATGACCCCCAAAAGTCATATGTTTGAACGTTGGGTGTCCAGCTTGTGGTGCTGGAACTTTGGGAGATGGATTTTAGCTTTACAAAGTAGGTCATCAAAAGATGGACATTTGGAAGTTTTTACCCAGGATCTCTGGTTCTGGTTGCTTTTTCTGCTTTCTGCTTCATATGTGCAGTGATGTGATGTTTTCTGGCATGGGCTCTGTCACCTGCTGCCTCTAGGCGGGGCCTGTCCTTCCACAATTATAGACTGTGATCCTCTAGCTATGAACCTCCAATAAATCTTTTCTCCTGTAAATTTGCTTTGGTCAGTTTCTCTGCCACAGTAATTCACCAGCTGACTAATATACTAAATATTTTAGAGATTAAGAGAGTGAATTGGCTCTAAATTACTACATTGCAAAATGTTCCCAAAGCTCACTATATTGTAGGACATCATTAACATAAAAGCATTTAAAATATTTTGTACTCAATTTAAGATTTAAAAAGCAGGACATAAAATCACCTCTTTGGTAAGGATGAGAATATTAAAAACAAAATTTATGCATAAACTCAAAAAAGACTGAAGAGTCTAGAGATACATAATTCTCCCAGAGTGTTTCAGAACTGAACCTTATAGAGGAACTAAGAGGAAAGAAATACTAAGATGACAAAACAATTGAGGTATGCCTTGACTCAACTGGGAAAAATATAATGGATTTCTAAAAGAACAGATAATTTAAAGAAATTTTTTTGAAGTTCTAGAAAAACAAGCACATTTATAGTAGGTCAGCTGCATTTACTACAGGAAACAAAAGGACTTAAGTATTTCAGTATATTGTTATTTTCTTTTTTCATATTTCTTGGACAGATTTAGAAGTCTGATTAAATAGCATATCATTCTCCACACATTTGTTTTCTCAAGCTTTTCCTAGTCTCTCTTTCAGTTCTATGATGTCCAGATGAGATTTCTTGAGCCTCCAACAGGATCACTGTCAAAGCAGTCTCCTTCTTTACACCTCAAGTTGCCCTTGCAGAATTTAGAAATACAACTGTTGACAGTGGAATATTGTAGTAACAAATTCTGAAATGTGCTGCATAATCAAGTTTCTAGAACCACCTTGCTACTCCAGCAAAGATGAGATTACAAAAAATAAATTGAGTGTATATATTATTTGTTGCTGTTGTTAAGTCCCCTTGAGTTGGATCGAACTCATAGTGATGCTAAGTACAACAGGACGAAACACTCCCTGACAACTGTGCTGTGCCAGACATTATTGTCAGTGCTTCTCTGTTATTAATGGGGATTTTAATGATCAATTATTTTGGTGTGGGCTGCCAAGACCTTCTTCCAAGCCTACAGCACCTGGTATTTCCAAACCATCTCTTATCCAAGGACTAACCAAGCCCCATACTGCTTAGTTTCTAAGAACTGATGAGATGGACACAAGGGTGGTATGGTTGCAGGTTTATACTTTATTGCTGCTATTGTTGTTGAAGGTGCCATAGAGTCCAACTCATAGAGACCTTATATCTATTCATTGGGTTTTCAATGACATTGTTTCCGGATTGCTTTAGCAGTGGGCTGTCACATCCTTCTATTTTTGCAGTGCTAGGGATTGAACCCATGGCTTCAGAGAGCACAGAGAAGCAATTGAGCTATCCCCCAGCTGTGTATAGACTATTAGGAGGTCTGAAAGAGGTGCTGAGTCATGGATCACAGAGGATAATAAGAGCAGGCAAGAAGAGATATTGGGGCTTTGTGTCAAATGAAGAGCAACATATCACTTTGCTCTAGAATCTGAAAATTAATTGGTAATGGTGCAATAATGTTTTCAATTTTATGCCTCTATGTTTTAAAAATCAAATTTGTTCCTCAAATATCATAGTACATGAACATTATACTGGGAAAATGGTTTATATTTATCTAGTATTTATTCCCCCCCCCATATCTGTCATGTTGTGGACGTTTGTTTGTTGCTGTGATAATGAAAGCTATGCTACTGATATTGTAGATACCAGCAGGGCCACCCATGTGGGCAGATTTCAGCCAAACTTCCAGACTAACATAGAATAAGGAGAATGACCTAGCAGCCCACTCCCTAAACAATTCCTAAACAATTCCTAAACTCCCTAAACAATTAGCTATTAAAAATTCTATGAATAGCAGAGAAGCACTGTTCAATATAGTGCCAGAAAATGAGTCCCCTAGGTTGGACAATGCTGACATAAAACATAAAAAGATTGTGTGCATGGCCCAGTGTCATCGGGGAGTGTTAGGTTCTGCTGTACATAGGGTTGCTATGAGTGAGATCCAACTCGATGTCACCTTACAACAACAACAAAGTTTTATATAATTATTTTTATACTTTTTCATTGTTCACTAATACATTTTTCTTTCATTTATCACTATGGTACTTAGATTTCAGGAAAATTCTTGATGACTATTGGCATGTTAGCTAAGTGAAAAATAATATACTTGCATGAGTATAGGTTAGAAAAGCTAAAATTTCAATGAGAACTAATAGAAAATATAGTTGATAGACTAAGAAATCAGTTAAACAGTGGAACACCAGAAGGTTAATCCAATAGCTTAAAGAAGCAAAATGTGCAGCTTGTGACTTTGTTTCAGTTAAAATACAAATGTTTGCACAGGATATTTATGCAGCCTATAATCTTGGGGTACACAGATAAGGATGTCTTCCCAAGATTCTAGAACAAGGAAATGGCCCCAAATAAAATTACTTAAAATACTTTTCATGAGGACAACAACATTCTAGGTCTCACTGATTAGTTTTTTGGCTTGATTAAGCCAAATTAAGCTAGGTGGAAATGTTCTGTTTTAAAATTAACTTCACCCCAGAAATAGAAGAAAAGGGAGGAGGAATGTGGGTGGAAACATAGTAAAAACAACAAAGAAAGCATCTAACCTTTCTAAAGTGTTCACTCTTCTCAGAATAACCCACTTTGCCTCCAAGGGAATTATTTTTCTTTAATTCTTTTAAAAATTCTTTTCCTATATATAAAATTTATCTTCACTATTATCTGCATGTGTGTGCCACTTACACTCTTTTCTGCAAAATCACAAAGAGCAATCACAGCCATCTAAAAACACAGTTATCTAAATATTAGTTATCAATGGACTCCTTGTGATAAGCTGTGTGTTGAATAATGATATGCCAAAAGGCGTTTTATAAAACATTCCGTTTTCCAGCATGTGATTTCTTTAATGCTTCCCATTAGTTTCCATTAATGAATGAGCAACTTTCATTGTCTTTCTTTACCTGTCTTTTTTTAAAAATTTTTTGATATAGTGCTTAGTTTAGAGATGTAACGGGACCCTAAAATATGAGAGTCTCAGTAGTCAATGCCCTGGGATTTAGTTCAGGTGGTAGAGTGCTGCTCTGCAGTCTCTAAGATCCCAAGTTTGATTCCCAGCACTGCAAAAATGGGAGAAGGATGTGGCAATCTGCTCCCAAGGCAATCCTGAAACAACCAGCCATTGAAAACCCTCTGAGGATCACTCTGAGTAGACAGGACTTGATGGCACCTAACAACAAAAACAATGGCCAATGAATATTGTTACACCTCTTTTATCCAGGAAGGACCTATTTAAAAAACTTTATAACAACACTGAGGAGAAAGAGTCTGACAAGGAATGCAGGGTTATAAAGATGACAATGTATATATTCTTGCTATAGAACAGATAATTCTGAGTTTAGTACTACGTTATGATGAAGATATCCAGCATTTGGGCTGGGATTTAGCTCAGTTGGTAGAGTGCTGCACTGCAGTGTCTGAGGTCCCAAGTTCAATTCCCATCACCGCAAAAAATGGGAGAAGGACCTGGCAATCCACTCCCAAGGCAATCCCGAAAACAGTCTGCCATTGAAAACCCTATGAGGGTCGCTATGAGTCCGATACCGACTCGACAGCACTTAACAACAACAACAACAATCCAGCATTTAGCAAAGCTAGTAATACAAGCTTAATGAAAACATATAGCAAGAAATAAAGTTGTGAATTATTGTTGTTGTTGTTAGGTGCAATCAACTTGGGTCCAACTCATAGCGATCCTATGTACAACAGAACGAAACACTCTCCTACACACTGCATTGGGTACTATGTCAGTGCTTTTCTGCTATTCATAAGGTTTTCAATGGCTGATTGTTTGGGGATTACTTTGGAAGTGAATTGCCACATTCTTTTTCCATTTTTGAAGTGCTGGGGATCAAACCCAGAGCCTAAGAGAGTGCTAAGCAGCACTCTACCAACTGAGCTAACCTCCAGACCTTATAAATTATTGATATGGTTTTTATAGTGTGTTCATTCAAAACACAACTATACAGTGTGAAGGCTCTGTATAGACCCTATGTCTGGTGGATATTTATGATCATTATTCTATTTGATTACAAGATTACACAATTCTTATATTTATCAAAACCTTTTTTGTGTTTTTCTATGTATTCTCTGCATCCAGACTAAGATGTTTTCTTTTCATCTCTCTAAACCCTTTGTATAGTAACTTGATAAAAGCACAAATTCCAAAATTGACATTACACAAGAATGTTAGATTTTTGTATTCTCTTGCAAATATTACTAATTTGTCTTTGGATACTACAGATTTGAAAGCGCTATGAAATTTTCAAATGTTTATTTATATATAAAATATTCCTATTTTTTTCTTTTATCTTTAATGAATAACATGATAACTGAACTCCTGGATTAAATACAGTGTAGCATTGGGATGTATATAAAATTGGATCTGTTGTATAGGGAGAGTGTGCTGTGTTTTGTAGCTTTTTAAAATTTCTATAGATTACATGGTATACTGTGTCTGATTTCAATTATTAAACACATAATTGGGAAGAGATGTACACAATTATATTTCATGAGCATGTTCACGGCAGCACCAGCATGCCACTAGCTTAACTACCATTTTTGAGAAGAAACTTTATTTTTAATTTTCTCATTTCTCTTCTTGGAAGTATTTATACATAAGTACACTCCATGAAATATTCATAAAAATTATATCTTCTTATTAATTAATATATGTCCTCAGCCCCAGCACTGTGACTTCTGATCCTGTGAGATATCAGAAGCTAAGAAGGGTCAGGTCTGGTTAGCACTTGGATGCGAGACCACCTGGAAACACCAGGTAATGTAGATTTAGGAAAAGGAGCTGGCAGCCCACTCCCAAAAATCAATCTGCCCATGACAATCCAATGAATAGCAGAGAAGCACTGATAATATTGTTACAACTGTTGTACATAGGGTTGCTATCAGTTGGATAGGAACTCGACAGCAACTAACAACAACAACAAAAATGAAATAATTAATTAATTAATATAAATGTAAATATTTTCTAAATGATTTTAGTATTTTCATGTTGCCAAAGCATGAGATACCACTTATATGTAATCATAGAATAAAAAAAGTTAATTATAAAATAAAATACATAGAAAACCAATAAAACTTAGAGTTGGCTGTGTCAAGGCAAAAATATTTGATGAATAAACTGGGATGGTTAATTTTGATTGTTTACTTGATTGGATTAGGAAGCACCCACAGGATTAGTAAAGGACATTTTGTATGTGTCCGGATGGTGTTTCCAGGGAGAATTAACTAAGAGGGGAAAGACTTGCTCTGAATGTGAGTAGAATCATCTCATAGGCTGGAGGTCCAAATAGAATAATAAGGAAAAAGGAGAAAGTAAGTAGTGTAGGTGTACTCTCTTTGCTTACTGGCCATCATGATGTGAACTGATTTGTTTTGCCACTCCCTCCCCACCATGATGGACTGAAGCCTCTAAGTCTGTGAACCACAACAAATCTTTCTTATCTTGTTTTGCTCAAGTATTTTTTCATAGCAATGAAAAGTCTTCTGATTATACCCACATTAAATGACCATCACTATAGAAGCTAATCCTAGAGAGGAAGTAATAAAACTTAAGTTATTGCTTATTTTATTCCAGTAATTTTTCATGTTATGTTATATAATCACCTCAAAAATATTTTGATACAAATTGTATTATTTTATTATGTTGTATTTTATTATATTCAGTAAACTGAATCAAACATGGTTCCTAATTTGTCCAAACTAAGACAGGAACCCAAATTTCAGTGATATTAAAATCCATTTTCTTTTGTTGCACTTCTATTATCAGTAGTCCTCAATAAATACTGTTGAGTGCTGTGGAAAGCTCTCCTTAAAATATAGGAGAGAGAGGTAAAGGTTGGATATAAAATGACTTTGACTTTAGTTCATATGTTCCTCAAGCTTATTATATTTAGGATCCAGAGATTTGGGAAATTCACTTTGAGAAAATAATGTTCTTTAGAAAATGATACTGTAAAGGCAAGAAAATGGTCTGTGCTTCATGAAAATAATCTAAATGCAATGTTAGGTCTCAATGGGATGCAGTAAGAGGCTGTGACAGTGGTCTTAATCAAACTTAAATTAAGGCAGGACTATGGAGATAAAAAGTTTATAAAAGACCAAGATATATTCATTAGGATTTTACTTGACTTTATATAAAGGAAGAGAGAGAGAGAGAGAGAGAGAGGAGTGGTTGGAGAGATGCTGCAAATAGTATCAGACAGCATATGACATATCCTAGGCAAGTCCTGGTTTGTAGATACTGAGACTGGACTGCTCATATAGCCACTCAGATCTTGGGTTTTGTTTTGCTTTATTTCTTTGAATTTTGTTTTTCTTGTTTCTTTTCATTTTTCAAATTTTTAGTCTTTTTTTTTCTTTATAGCTCAACATATCCTAGCTATTTGATTACAATATTTTCAATACCAATTGAACCTAAATTTATTTGTTAAAGAGAACCATTTAATGTTTGTTGTATCTCTTGCAATGCTTACATAAACTTACATACAAAGTTTTATATAGTGTAAGTGGATTTATATTGTCATTTGCTCTTTTCTTACCCAATCTCTAATACTCCCCTTTCAGCCTACTCAGTTCCCTTTCTTCTATCCAGTCCAGTTCTTTCTCTTTGTCCAACCCTTCCTCCTTCCCTGATTTTCATCCTTGTGCTATAGATATCTCTTTACCACAATTAATGTCTAACCCCAAAATTTATACTACACTGTCCCTGCCATTTCCGTTCTTAAGTTAATTTTTTATATAACAACTGGCTTCAAATTAGTTTAGTTGTAATTATAAATCTGCTTTTGGTTGGAGTTATTATGTTAACAAATTACTTTGTTCTGTCTGAGTGATGCTGGGGTCAGAAAGTCAAGGAGATAATATACCCAAAAGAAGACTCCCAAACAAAATAGAAAGAGTTAAGTATCCTAACAAATGTGAAAATCCAATACAAAAATATAAGAAATATGAAAAGTCAAACCAATAGGACTCCTGTAGATAACCATAATGCCTCAATAACTAAAGCCATACATAAGAGAAAACTTGAAATGCTAGACAAAGAATTCAAAAGTCTACTTATAAAAATATAAGTGATCTCAAAGAATATACAAGTAGGCAGATAAGTGAAAAGACTAATTCAAAGCAGGTACTGACAAGAAGTATCTAACTTAGAAGAAAAATTCAGCCAAAAATTGATATATTGAAAAAATCAAACAGAAATATTGAAAATGAAAACCACAATAAAACAAATAAAACATAATAGAAAATGATAGCAGCAGACTGAACCAAGCAGAAGAAAGAATGTTAGTGATGAAAGACAAAATAGAAGACATCCTATTTCTCAGACACCAAGAGAAAAAAAAAAAAAAAAAGAATATGACCACAATTTCCAAGATCTATGGGACAAGATGGGGAGACATAACCTTAAAATCCATTATAGAAAAGAAGGAACTGAGACTAAAGCTAGAGGCAAGAGAGGGAAATTATGAATAAGACCAAAGACTAAAACACTAAAACTTTTATCTTCATGTCCATCACCCAGGACACAAGTGTCATTATGTGAGCACCAATGACTTAACCTTGCCATTTTCAGATCATGTGGCCGCTTTCCTGAGCCAACTCCACTTTTTGTCTATAGTGTTTCTTGGCAAACATTCTGTGTTTCTAGCATCTCCAACTTCCTGGGGTCTACACTGAAACTTAAACTTCATTTGCACAGTTTCGTGTATCACCATCTCAAAGGCTCCCTGGAGGGAATCTGTACTAGTAGATGTCTGCAGGACCCCATAATTTTTGCATTCTGCATGCCTGCAAAGCTAGACCATGCCGCAGTCTATCACCAGCTGGAGCAGTATCTGGGCCCCCTTGGATGATGACTATATTGGCCTCTGCGTGCCCATGCAGCTGAATCTGGGAAAACATTTCCCTAGTTAGCCCTCTCTTCTCAAATAAAAACCTTTCAAAGGAGTTTATAATTTTACAACCTGGAGCCTGTGATGGGTCAGGTGTGGCCAATTCCTGGGATGATCTCAAGCCTCCTTTCCTATTTTCCCAGTGCAATGTGCTTGGCTTCTTTTTAAAAGTGCTATCTGATCTCATCAGATCAGAAAGCTAAGCAGGGTGAGGCCTGGTTAGTAATTAGTTGGGAAAATGCCTGGGAATACCAGATGCTGTCGACTTGGGAGCAGGACCTAGATGTCCACTCCCATCAGCCATTGAAAACCCTGTGAATAGCAGAGGAGCACTGACAATAGTGCCAGACATACCACAGTGCTAGGCAGAGTTTTGTCCTATTGTACATAGGGTCTCTAGGAGTTGGACCAGACTCAATAGCCCAGCTGGTATCTGAAATCTTATAGCTTTCAGCATCATAGCAACACACAAGCCCCCACAGCACAAGAACCTGCCTGACATTTGGGGGAAATTCAATTAGAGAGTTAGTTAAAAAGAAGATATAGAATGTAAACTAGGATTTATACTTTTTCCAGTCTCCAGTATTTTTTTCATCTATGTAATACTGATTGTAATTCTCTGTAGAATACTATTTTCCAGTTAGAATGTTGTTTGTTGTTGGGTCTGAATCATAGCAACCCTCATATGATTTTTCAATGGCTGATAATTTTGGGATTGCTTCAGGAATGGATTGCCAAGTCCTTCCCCAGTTTTTGTGGTGCTAGGGATCAAACCTAAATCTTCAGCGAGTACGGAGCAGACCTCTACCAACTGAGATAAACCCCAGCCCTTGAGTTAGAATAGAAAGAACCTATTCAAGCTGGCTTATTTAGAAGAGTTCAGGAAAATTTTATTTCCAAATGTGTGAGATAGGCTGTATGATATTGAAAAGAAGAGTAAGGAACCCAGGGCAAAGGACTGCTGAGGAATTACTACTGCTATTAAGTGTAAAGTAGAAAGCCCAGGGAGCAATTAATCCAAAAAGTATGGTTATAAGTGTAGAAAAGCTCTCCTGTGGAAGAAACACACCAAACTCCTGTCCACTCAGGAGGAAAGAGAGGCGGGGAAAAAAATACATCGACCCTCCTTACCCATTTCCATCTCTCCTGTAAGTTTGTGCCGTTAGCCAAATTGCAGCAGCAAGCCAGAGGCCAAAGGGGCCATTGATGCAGTCCTTCGAAGGTCATGTCCCCAAAGGAAGCAAGAAGAATAGAGATTGGATCCGGAAGGCTAATAAGAAATCAGCCAAACATTTTTCATCACTAGTGATAGTTTGTATGATACTCAGAAGCTTTCTAGGGCATGAAATGATTCTACATTTTGAGATTGTCAACAACCAACAGCAATATTTAGGGCAAGAAAGGCTTTGTAGTTTTTCTTAGATTAACAATAAAACCAACTATAAATACTATTAACATTCCCTACTAATTATCATAATTCCTATGGTTTTTAAAAATAATTTTCTACTATATACACTATGCACAATTAAACACTGCCCTTGGCTGAATATGTTATTATTCCCTTCCCTGTTAGTAATTGCAGTGTATACCCTGTCATTAGGCAAACAGGCAGATTGCTAATGATCTAATTCTAATGGTCTCATTCAAATTACTCAGTATTCTGACCATGTCACTGATTAATTCTGTCATCCAACTGCCTATGCAATTAATAAAATTATACTGAATAAATATGCCAGATGTTATGGATTTTGATGTTGAATATTCATGTGGTAATATGAAAGGATCTGAATCACTCTTAAATTTTGATAAAAGAACATAGCTATATAAACTCTTACTTAACTCTATCTAGTTGTCAACATTTGAAATGCTTTAAATTAAATTATTATTTATTCAAAGCCCCAAAATAATGATTCTTCAAATTGTAAGAAGTTTATCTTAGTTTATATTGCCAGGAAATCAATAACCCTAGCTTTCCTTTTCATTTTAATCTTTTCTTATTGATGTTCGCTTCTCATAGTCAAGACTACTTTTTACTTATTTATTCATTTTGGATAAGCATAGTGTTAAACAGCACCTGTCACATAGTAAGCTCTTTATAAATATCTGCTGAACATCTGAAATATTTACATCTCATGATATCTCTCCTTTTAAGAGGAGAAGTGTCCCTAGTAATGCTGCCTTTCATCTTGTGAGAAAGACATGGTGTTTAATGAGCCACAGCAAAATTCAGGGGTAGATAGAGATTGAGCCATAGATAACTATAGAAAGATAATTATTGTTTATTGTCTATTGATTGAAAAATATACAATCCCTGAAATATTTCTAAAATTTATATTTATCTCCAATATTTATTGCATCTATTAATGCATATCCAATGCAACATTTTATCTAATTGTGCAATTTAACTCTGAAAACCATGTCTGCACGCTTATACTGCTTTCCATGGGGAAATTTTTGAAAAGTCAAGAAAATATCTGGAAGAGATGGATATTCCTGGTGTCAAATACCTAGGAAAGAATTTCTCAGGTATACAACTGAAACAAAAAATGTAACTTACAGCAATTGAGGAAAAAACATCTAATGAGTCATAGGACTGTGATTTCTCAGGCTTTGAGGAGCCTATGCCTGAGGAGCTTTGAGGAGCTTTGTAAAAATGTCTAACAGTTTTCATATAGTAAAGATTAGAAAGCAAATTTGTACAAGAGGACAAGTCAGAAGTTTCTAGAGAGCGGACACCTGATTCTGAGAGAGTTATCCAGATTGATCCTGCATTCCTTGCCTTGTGGAGGCCAAAACAAAATCAAAGTCCTGTTTAAATATTCATCCTTCTTTCAGCTGTCATAGGATGGGGCTGTCTTGAAAAAAGGATAATTTTTTTCTTAGAAAACTACATAACAGATCTCCTATAGTTGATAAAAGCAGGAAATTGCCTAAAGAGAAATTGGAGACAAAATAATGTTAGTTTTTTTTTTTTTTTCTTTTCTCTCTCCCTGCATGGCTAAACTAGGAAGACCAGGGTTTTCTTGTTTCAAAGAAAGCACATTTTTTGATAAAATTAATTAACTTTAACTACTCCAATATCTTCATGGGAGTGAAACTTGGAAAGAAGGGACATGGGAAATATCTCGAGTCACTTATAAGCATATTTATTTTAAAATTATCTCTATACTGCCCGCTTTTCCTTTCCTATCAAACTAAATATAAATTGTTTACAGGTTTATTTCCATCTTTCTTTTCTCTGTTGACTGTCTTAGATCCTTCTTTTTTCTTTTCAATTTACTTGCAGATCTCTGTCTCTAGCAGTAACCCTTTCTAATGGATCATTTCCCACTGGATTCAAGGCCAAAATATTTAGATTATAGTCTGACTCTATAATTCTTTTTAACTGAGATTTATTATCCTCATCTGTAAAACAAACAAAAAAGGTTGTATAATCTCTAGAGATTATACTTCATTTCAAAATTAAATTTTCCTTCTAACTTTTGCACATAGTACTCCTTCGCAATTCCTCTCCACTTACTATGGCTGTACCTCTCATTGTCTTGCCTATGCATTATTTACCATAGTTACTGTCACACTATAAGTGTAATGTCTGTCCAAGTTAATTTTGCTCAGTGTTTAATTTACCCAAAGCGATAGGAGGGTGAGCTCTCAATGGTGTTTGTATAAAAATTGAGAACTAGACATTGAGGATGTTTGACTAAAAATTGCACTGTAATTTATTCTAGCAAAGGATTTAGGAATCATTTCTAGCAAATATGTTTCAACCTGCTTTTTACTAAAATAAAACTATTGTAATCTCAGGGAATAACTAAACACCAAGATAGCTGGGGCTAAGTTTCCAGTTCACTGGACATGAGCTTAGCAAGAGCTGCTATTTGAACTTATACAATTATACCTTCCCATGTTCATTACAGATTAAAGTACCTAAGGAACAGAATGGCTTGGCAAAGGAAATAAATGATCCTGAAAATCTGTGCCCTAGTTCAAAATTAGGATTTCTACTAACATGCTTCTTTCCAATTTCATTTATTATTTTTCTGAAAGAGTTTAATCATTAGCCAATTGAGTTTGTTGATGCCAAAGCCACTAAACACTATTAAGAATTTCTAAAAACTAGTAAAGCAAATAAAGTCTTACAAAATTTTAATATTTTATTTTAAAGTTATATTTAAATTCAATTTAATCCTATTCTGTAGAGATATTTACTAGTATCAGAAACCTTTACATCTGACCTATGTACTAGTGTGTCTATTGCCTTGATCTTGTTTTCAATTTTAATTTATGAAAGTTGATAGCATAGTGTCAAGATCTGACACAGCATTCCTATCTGAGGCAAAAAATTTTCTTTCATACTTTTTTTGATGTTTATAATTGGGTTTCTATGTATTTTTTTAGAAAAATGAATCATTCACTCACTTAGAGAAGAGCAGTATTTGCAATGAAAGCTAAGTATGTTTTTTCTCAATCTGGTTGACTCTGTTAGGAAGGCTAAGTATTCTGTGATTGTGAAACTTAACTTAGAATTAATTTAAAATTTTTAATGATAATATAAAATATCAAGTTTTGTTAAAGTTTTTATATTTAAAATATTAAATTCATAACTGTATAATTAGCAAGGTGTTGGGATGAAAGTTAGGATTCCTGTGCTCTAATATAGATTTTGCATAAAATCAGTTACAATACCACATATATTTTTAAAACGTTCGTGATTGTTTATTTATCTGTAACAATAAACAAACTTGGATTATATTCTCTCTACATTTCCTCTTTCCTTATTTCATTTCAGGAACTGGAAAAAAACTTCACAAATAACAGAAGGTAATATAATAAAGTATTGAACTCTCATCTAGTTTTCTGGAATCTTCCACAATATATAAGTTTAAAAGATTGTGAATGTATGGCATTTTTAATGATTTATTTCAATTTATAGGCACAATATAGATGTAGCCTAGAGTGAAGATTAACAAGTTTGAAACCTCCACTACAGTACAAAAACAATACCTCAATTCTACTGCATTACAAATTCTCTGGTTAAAATGGCTGCAGAACTATCTCAGGTCCTTATAGGTAATTATTCACTTGTGCATACTCTCTAATGATTACATTTTACACAGTTCATTTCTGTAAAATATTTTGAACAATCATATATTTTAGTCCATATTTGTTTAAAAATAATAGCAGAAAATTTAACCTGATAATGCAATTTGTACCACCAGAAAAACAGTAAACAAACGTATTATACAGGAAGGAAGGCTCTTCTTTTTTTAATTAATTAATTTATTTTTTTAATTTTGCGGTACTGAGGGTTGAATCCAGGGTCTCCCCTTGCTTGCTTTGCAAGTGCTGTTCCACTGAGCTGCACTCCCAGCCCATTTTTTTTTTACTTTTTGAGACAAGGTCTCCGTAAATTACACAAGACGCGCCTGGTCTTGAACTTGTGATCCTCCTGCCTCTGCCTCCCTAGTGGCTGGGATTACAGGTATGCTCCACCAGGAGGGCTGGGACTCCTCTTAAAAAAAGAAATAAATAAAAATAAAAGGATAAGATTTTCTCCAACTAATCTATTTACCTAGCAAAAAAAAAAAAAAAAAAATGAATCATCTCATACTCTTATATGGTGGTACAACCTGGGCACTATTGGAGAACTGTTTTCAGTGTGATAAGGTAGACTCTTTTTCAGAGGTAATTTTCTGATTGCAATAAAAACTCTTAAATATGTCCTGAAGTTTTTATCAAACAGTACCACTCCTAGAATTTATCATCAACAATAATTCAGTAAATGATTGTTATAGAAAATCTAAAAGAGTAAAAATGTTTATAATGAGAACATTAAACATAGTTTATCAGTTTATCATGCATTTTAATTATAATGATACAAATTGTATAACTGTATAAAAATTTTATATGTAATATGTAAAAAATATAATTTCATAATAACAGCTACATTATTGAAAAACTATAAAATACAAAGTCTATAAAAGAAACAAAAATACAATTTGATTGTATTTGAGACTGCTTCTTTCATATTTATTATTTTAAGTGACTCATATTGGGTGAAAAATAATGAAGTATGTGTCTATTTAATATATATGCTTTAATTATAAAACATATAGACTATAGGAATTTTTAAGAAAAGACAGTAATAAATGTGAAAATATAAAATTATTTCTTGAACCTAACTAGAAAACCACTGCCACAAGACTAATTTGGGGGATTATAGTTTGTCTGCATTTCTTTCTGTAGGTCTTTAAAAAATGGAATTATGTACACTTACTATTGAAATCAGATATAAGTGTAGTCTTAAATAGTTGACAGTCTTTCATGTCAACTGTTCTACCTTTACATCAAGTATTTTGAAGTGTTAATTTACTAATTGTTATTGTTAGAAATTTGGGTTTCTGATATATTAATTTTATGTAATAAAAATGCTCTGAGAATAACATATCTAGTTTAACTTTTTCTTACATATCATTTAAAATGTATAGACTGAGGAAAAATGTTTTCAAATATTTCTCAGTGATGTATATGATATATATGTTCATATATGTATATTTGTCTATAGCCATATCATGGTGTCCTATCTCCTCAGATCTCAGAAGCTAAGTAGGCTCGGGTCTGGTTAGTCCTTGGGTGGGTGACCACCTAGGAATACCAGGTACTGTAGGCTTCAGAGAAGCACCTGGCAGCGCCATCTCAAGAAACAATCAGCCACTGAAAACCGTATGAATGACAGAGAAGCACTGAAAATAGTGCTGGGCATAGCACAGTGTCAGATAGTACTTCCTTCTGTTGTACATAGGATTGCTATGAGTGGGACCCCACTCACCTACCCAGAACAACATATGTACATATACATATGTAAAATATATATAAGTATGTATTATGAAAAGTGTGTGTGCTTCCTACACTGATTTTTCCATGAAAGTATGGAAAGAATACTTAATACTCTTTTGCTATGCTTACATAGAGGAAATATTTGATTTTCATCAAATTGTATAGACTTAATTTGCTTACTCCAAAATTCATATGCAGAAGCCTGAACTCCCAGTACCATAAAATGTGCCTCTGTTAGGAGGTAGGGTCTTTAACATGGTGATTAAGTTAAAATGAGGCCATTAGTAAGGAATCTACTCCAATCCCACTTGTGTTTTTACAGGAAAAAGACATTTGAACAATTGAAAATACACCAAAGATGCATATGCACAGAGGAAAGGCCATGTGAGGACTCAGTAATAAGGTAGCCGTCTGCAAGATAAATGTAGAAGCCTCAGGGAAAAACATGCTTTCCAATGTCTTGATGTTGAGCTTCAAGCTTCAAGAACTGTGAAAAAATAATTTTGATATTCAAGGCACCCAATCTATGGCATTTTTTAATGAAAGCCCTAGCACACTAATATACATTCAATGCTTTTTTTTCATTTTGAAATAATTATAGATTCATCAATGTTTGTGAAGAGAACACAGAATGATATCATGACCTCTTCCATTTTTTCCTTTTGGTTATAATTTGAATGACATTAGTAGAACAAAACACTAAACATTAACATTGTCATAATTTGCATTGGTAGCTTTTGCTCTTTTGTCACATGTATAAATTTGCATGATAATCACCACAATTAAGGTATAAAATTATCCCATCACCCAAAAGATCTGACTTGTGCTACCCCTTCCAATCTCCCCTTTACCATCCCTATCCTTTCACAACTATGATTCTCTTTTCCAAATCTATATATTATTTTCATTTCAAAATATTATGTAAATAAACCAGACAGTATGTGTCTTCTTTTTGCATGTTATTAGGTTTTTTTTCTGAACAGTATCAAGCATTACATGAATATGCCCTGTTCATTTGCCCATTCAATTATTGGTAGGCATTTTTCCTATGTGCAGTTTTGGGCTATTGCAAATAAGGTTGCTAGAAAGAATTATCCACAGACTTTTCTCTAGATATAAAGTTTGATTTTTCTAAAATAAATACTCATTATTAGCATAAGATTATAACTTCTTGGTCATATGATAATTAGTTTAGTTTAGTTTTAACAGGAACTTCCAAGCTGTTTTTCAGAGTGGTTGCACCAATTTACATTCCTCACCAGTACTTGGTGCTGATAATATCTTATTTTGGTCTTATAATTATTGTATAGTGATATCCCATCATGGTTTTATTTGAATTTCTATTATGGTTAATGATTTGGAATATATTTATTCTTTAAATTTTTATTGTTCACAAAGAATATTTGTACGTATTTAGAAAGTATACTGTGATTTTTCAATAAATATATACAATGGGCAATGTTCAAATCAAGGTATACATATATAAAATATATATAAGTATGTATTATGAAACCTATGAAACCTATGAAGCCCATCTATCCACTTAAAAATTAATCATTTCTTTGTGATAATAACATTTAAAATTCAAAATTTTGCACTATAACTATAAGGAGGGGGGAAAGCATAAAGGGTGGTAGTAAGCAACATGGAGGGGATGAAGAGGGGATGAATAAATTCAAAGTACAAAGTATAATCACATGGAA
>VMDO01029844.1:0-22116 GCA_007922755.1 Pedetes capensis | reverse complement strand
TCAGATCTCGGAAGCTAAGCAGGGTTGGGCCTGGTTAGTACCTGGATGGGAGACCGCCTGGGAATACCAGAAGCTGTAGGCTTGGGAGAAGGACCTGGCAACCCCCTCCCAAAAATCAATCTGCCATTGAAAACCCTATGAACAGCAGAGAAGCACTGACAATAGTGTTTCCCCTGTTGTACAGAGGGTCGCTATGAGTTGGATACCGACTCAAAGGCACCTAACAAAAAAGGATGGCTTGTGACAGCCATTGAATGACTAAGTTTTGAGTATCTTTTCAAATTCCATAAAATATTAACTTTATACCTCCTTATATTTATTTTTTATGAAGACATATTGATAAGGCATGTTGGGATGTTTTCAATGCCTCAAAGCATTGTTGTGTTTGTTGTTAGGTGCCGTCGAGGTGGGTCTGACTCATAGAGACCCTCATAGGGTTTTCAAAGACTGATTGTTTCAGGATTGTTTCAGGAGTGGACTGCCAAGTCCTCCTCCCATTTTTGCTGTGCTTGGGATTGAACCGGGGTCCTCAAAGAGTGCAGTGTGGTGCGCTAACAACTGAGCTAAACTCCAACCCCAAATAGTTGTTGCAGACACTAATTAGCACTGTTTGTAAAAGCAGATGGACAGCCGACATACCTTGGAAGCTCAGGTCCTTGAGGTCAGAGAATACACTCTGCATGATTTTGATTTTCTTAAACTTGAGAATTGTTTCATATTTGGAACATGGTCTACTTTGGTAAATATTCCATATGTTACCTGCAAAAAATATGGATTTTGCTTTTGCTTGGTGGATTGTTGTATAAATATCGATCAGATCAGTGGGCTGATATCCAAGTCTTCCACATTCTTTCTTTCTTTCTATCTACTGTTAATTATTGACAGAGAAGGTTTAAATATCCAACTATAACCTCAGAATTGTCTCTCTTCCTAATTCTATTTAGGAATTCTACTAATTTAGGAATTCTACTAATTTAGGAATTTCTACTAATTATTATTTTCTTCATGTATTTTGAAAGCTTATTAGTGGGTTATGCAAATTTGGGATTGTTATTTCCTCCTGGTGAATTGATTTGTCCTTTCATCATCATAAAACATCCTTCTTTCTGTCAGTAATAGTATTCCTTCCCTAAAGTTCCCTCTGCTTGATAACATATGGTCGATCCGGCTCTCTTGAGAATAGTGTTTGCAGTGTGTATCATGTTCCATCCTTTGCTTTTAATTTCTCGATGTTGCATTTCAAGTTCATTACTTACAGTTAGCATGTAATTGGGTTTTGCTTTCTTAATGTAGTCTGACAATCTTTGCTTTTTAATTAGAGTGCTTAAACCACTTACATTTGGTGTAATTACTGATCTAGTTGGGTTAAAGGCTACCAAATTGCTCTTTGTTTCTATCTGACTCACATATTCTTTGTTCTGTCATTTCCCTTTTCCTGGCTTATTTCAGATTGAGATTTTTAAGGATTCCATTTTATCTCCTCTATTGACATATTAACTATCCTTCTTGTTTTCTTAGAAATTGCTCTTAGTTTATGATATGTATTTTTAACTCACCACAGTCTACCATCATAAAATATTATGCCCTGTCATGTACCATGTAAGATCCTTACAAGAGACTTTCTACTTGCCACCCTTGGTGCTACTGTTTCATACAATTGAGTTCTACAGGTTATAAACCCACCATACATTGCTATTACTTTGTATTTTAACTGTTATTACTTATTAAGGCTATTTTAAAAGACAACCCCCTTAATATTTACCATCTCTAGTACTCTTCTCTACTGTTTAAAGTGATTTCTGGAATTTCTATCATTCAGCATGAAGAAGGTCTTTTAATATTTATTGAAGTGCAGGTATACTGGTGAAAATTCTTCCAGCTTGTGTGTGTGTGTGTGTGTGTGTGTGTGTGTGTGTTTGAAAAAGTATTTTATCTTTATTTTTGAGAGGTGGTTGTTGTTGCTGGGTGCCATCAAACTGAATCCAATTTATATCAACCCTATGTACAACAAAACAAAACACAACACTGTGCCATGCACACATCTTTTTATGTTTGAGACCAATGTTGCAGTCACTGTTTCTTCTCATTTTATGTCATGCCACATCTGCAAAAGGTGGTCTCAGGGGCTTTACTCCATTCCTGTCATCAATATCAACTCTACTTTGAGGAGGCAACTCTTCCCCAGTCATCTTTTGAATGCCTTCCAGTCTAGGGGGCTCATTTTCCAGCACTATATTTGATAGTGCTTCTCTGCTATTCATAGGGTTTTCAATGGCTAATTACTTTGGGAGGGGGCTGCCGGGTCCTTCTCCCTAGTATGTGTTAGTCTGGAAGCTCGGCTGAAACTTGTCCACCATGGGTGGCCCTGCTGAGATCTGAAATATTGGTGGCATAGCTTTCAGCATCACGTCAACACCCAAGTCCCCACACCACAAGCTAACAGACACGTGGAGGTTTTGAGAGGTAGTATTTGCTAAATCTGACATTTTAGTTTGATAGATTCTTTTTCTCTCAGCATCTTAAAGACGTCCTTCCACCATCTTCCAGGTTGCACTAGGCGGAAACGGAGTCTGTGGCGAGCGTAAGGTGTTTCCGTCCTCTGACTGCTGTTAAACTTGCCTCTTCATTATAGATCCTCAACAGTTTGATGATGCCATTCTCTGATGGCCTTATGAGTGCTTTTCTTCCATGAGATTTCCTCCACTTCTTCAGTCTTCAGGTTTAGTCTTTTTATCAAAATTGGAAGCTTTGGGATCATAATTTTTCCAAATACTCTCTCTACTACTGCCTCTCTCTCCACTTTTCTTTCTTGAATTCTAGGTACCTGTATATTAGCCAATGGCTCTAAGGCTCTGTTCTAATTTTTTTTTTAATTTTCTTTCTCTATTTCCATTTTGACAGATTTTATTGACCTACCTCCAAACTTACTGATCTTCTGTGTTTAATCTGTTGTGCATTCCATCAGCGAATTTTCTATTTATAACATTTTTCATTTCTAGACATTCCATTTAGTTTTTTAAATACTTCTTTTTGTTTTCTACTTATGTTTCCTTTTACATTCTTGAAAAGGTTTATAGTATTTATAATATCTACTTAAAATTCATGATCTAAGTCAGGTATAGTGGCATATACCAATAGTCCCGGCACTTGGGAGGTGAGGCAGGAGGATCTCAAGTTTGAGGACATCCTGGGCCACATAGTAAGTCTGAGCCCAGCCTGGGCTACATAGCAAGACCCTGTCTCAAGAATAAAATAAAATATAAAATCCATTACCTACAAATCCCATCACACCTGCCATTTCTGGGTCTGTTTTAGCCACTGATGTTCTCCTGATTGTGGGTCACCATCTCTCTGATTCTTCACCTCTCTTGTGATTTTATTACTTGGATGCCAGGCATTTTAAATGTGCCGTTGACGAGTGCATGGACTTTTCCTTTCTGTCTTGCTCTAAAGAGTTGTGTAAACTTTTATTATGAACCAACCTTTGTATAGGATTTTTCCTTCTTATAATTTTGATTCAGCTCCCACATAGGAGTGAGAACATGTGTTGTTTCTCTTTCTGAGCTTGTGTTCATTCACTTAAAATAATTTTCTCCAATTCCATCCATTTTGCTGCGAATGGCTTTTTCTTTCTTTCTTTCTTTCTTTTTTTTTTTGATTGCTGAGTAGTATTCCATTGTGTATATTTACCATAGTTTTTTTAATCCATTCTTCTGTTGAAGGGCACTTTGGTTGATTTCACATCCTTGCTATTGTGAAAAGTGCTGCATTGAACATGGAGATGCAGGTGTCTCTGTGGTATGATGACACATCTTCCTTTGGGTAAATTCCCAATATTGTTATTGCTGGGTCATACGGTAGATCTATTTTTAGTTTTTTAAGATATCTCCATATTGGTTTCCACAGTGGCTGGACCAATTTACACCTCCACCAGCAGTGTAAGAGTGTTCCCTTTTCTCTGCAACCTCGCCAGCATTTGTTGTTATTTGTTTTACTGATCTTGGCCATTCTTACTGGTGTAAGGTGAAATCTCAGAGTTGTTTTAATTTGCATTTCCTGAAAAAAAAAATCCTCTACAAAGGTAGGTTCATAATAAAAGAAAAAAAAAGCTAAGAATGGTGTTATTACAGATGGTCTAGAAAATGCATGTAATAGTTCTGACAAGGTAAAAAGAAAGTTCACTACAGAAAAAGCTTCTATATTAAACAGAGCTGGAACCCAAGGATATATAGAAAAATATTACCATAAAAAGACAAGCAAATGGAAGAGAAGTCTTTGATGAGGGGTGGGACAGGGGGAGGAAGAGTACAAGAATGTAAGAGGGAACCTATATGAATAATGTACAACAAAATGCATATATGGAAATGTCACAATGAAAAGCATGTCAGAATGAATCACATTAAGGTGTACGTTAAAGTTTTCCAATTAAAAAAAAGAGTTGTGTAAACTTTCCCTGGGGAGATGTAGAGGGAGCGCCCATCCCCCCCAGACAGAGAGGGCGTAGCCTGGCCGAAGGAAGAATCACATCAAGTCCAACATGGTGGTCTGTGAGTTTATTGGGGCAGGGACAATACATAGGGACAGCCACACCACCGAGAAGGCATCTCTGAGAAGCTCTCCTGAAGGAGCTCCCCAGGAAGCATCGCCACCAGAGTCCCACCCCGAGCCAGTTGTTTACGTCTTGTATAACTTAGCGCGTGTGCAGTGGGGCGGGAGGGGTTGGTGACTGGCGCCCCACAGGAGGGCCTCACAATTCTCCTTCTCCCCCGTCTCCGAGAGGGAGTGTTAATACCCTTGTTGCTATGACCAGAAGCCAAGCTCTGCTGTGTAGTTTTGCTTACCCTGTTGCCATGACTGAGTGCCAAAGTCTCTGAGCTGGCCACAGGCGTTCCGTTTGAAGATGGCATTCACCGCGTCAGGTGCCAAGGAGCCGGCTACCTTACGAGAGCACTGACATTTGTTCCAGCAGATGGCAAATTGTCTGTAGATGAGGTCAGTCCCTTTGAGGCTACTTTTTAGGTTTTCCTGGGGCGGATCTGCAATGTGTTAGCTAGCTGATGCGTCGCTGTGGCCAAAATGCCTGGCAGAGCAACGTCAAGGAGGAAAGATTTTCTTTTCGTTCGTGGTTTGGGGGGGTCTCAGTCCACGGTGGTGGGGAAGCGTGTAGAGCAGTGGCAGGGCTTATTGCAGGGGACCTTCACATCATGGCAGCCGGGAGGAGAGGAAGAGAGAGAGGGAGAGAGAGGGAGGGAGAGAGAGGGAGGGAGAGAGAGAAAGAGAGAGAGAGAGAGAGAGAGAGAGAGAGAAAGAAACAGAGACAGAGACAGGACCCCAGGGCCATAAGAAACTTCCAAAGGCCCGGCCCCCAGTGACCTACTTCTACCAGCTGGGTCCCATCTGCCAACATTCCTCAGCCTCCCGAAACAGCGCCACCCACTGGGGACCTAGTGCTCAAACACGAGCCTTGGGGAACCATTTTTTTGTTTTTAATTAAACGTTTTATTTTGGGGTAATTGCAAGAAATAACACAGAAAAGTCACAGTGAACCCATTACTCAGTTTGCCCCAGTGTAACATAATGCAAAACACAGTATCACAACCAAGACATTGGCGTTTAGACAGTCAAGATACAGAACAGTTCCATCACCATAAGGCTCCTCATGACTTTTAATAGCCAAGTCCATCCCCAACATGCACACATGTCCAGCAACCATACGTCCATTCTCCATTTTTATAATCTTGTCATTTCTGGAATGCCAAACAGATGCAATTACACAGTATGTAACCTTTAGGCATAGATTATTTTTTTAACTCCACATAATTCCCAGAAGATGATTAAAGTTGTTGCATCAATAATTTGTTCTTTTTTATTGCTGAGTAATGTTCCTTAGTTGGGATGTACTACAGTTTGTTGAAATATTCACCCATTCATTAAAGGATGTAGTTGTTAGGTGCTGTCAAGTCTGGTCCAACTCATAGTGACCCCATGTACAACAGCACACAATACTCCTCTTGGAGACCATCTTATATCCAAACCTGCCAAGGAGCTTTTACTCTAGGCCGACCTATCCCTGCTGCTGAAGCTTCTTCCTGTGGGTTCTGTTCAGCTGCGGGGTCTCTCCCTGGAGAGATGGAATGGGAGCGTCTGCCAGCCTGGGGTGAGCTTGTGCTCTTTAGCTCATGTGTCACTTCTCTGTGTCAGCCCATGATCTCTCCCCAACGCATGCACGGACGAGTAGCAAGGAAAGAGTCAGAGGGACCTTGCACAGAGATTTATCTGAATGTCTTCCTCTCTCTGGCCCTCTGCCCCATCCCAGCCTCAGCCCCTCTCCCTAGCCCGGGATGGAGGGCTGTTTGCCCACATCTCCGCCCTGCCTGGAAGGGGGAAAATTGCCTACAGGAGAAAACTGAGTGAATCCCTTCCCTACAAATGGCAGCCCCTTCCTAGCCTGTTGTCCACATGTCCAACTCCAGTTGTTTCAGACACTGTGTTCCGTTTTCTAGTTCTTTGGCCTGGGGGTGTGGGGGGGATAGCGACCATAAGTTCCACACCAGTTACTCCTTCATGGCTGTCTGCAGAAATTCTGAACACTGTTTTCTGGTTTTTATAGTGCTGGGGGGGCGGTTGGGATTTAGCTCAGTTGGTAGAGAGCTGCTCTGCAGTCTCTGAGATCCCGAGTTCAATTCCCAGCACCGCAAAATGGGAGAAGGACATGGTAATCCACTCCCAAGGCAATCCCGAAATAGCCATTGAAAACCCTGTGAGGGTCGCTATGAGTCGGATACCGACTAGACGGCACCTAACAACAACATAGTGCTGGGGGGTTGAACCCAGGGCTGCACACATAGTGCCCTGTACCACTGAGGGGGCTGTGCCACAGAGCTGCACCCCTGCCTCCTTTTTATTTTTTTATTTTGAGACAGGGCTCTCACTAAGTTGCCCAGGCTGCCTCTGGCCTTGAGTTTGTGATCCTCCTGCCTCTGCCTCCTGAGTTGCTGGGGCTACAGGTGTGCGCCACGGCGCCAGTTGTTTTCTGTGCTTTTAAACCAACCCCTTCCGTGAGACTCCTTAGAACTGTGACTTGAGCAGGTTCAAGGGGATGACTGAACTGTCCTAAGCACCTGCCAGTGCCTGCCCCTGGGAAAACTGCCTGGGATGAACCCGAGGCTTTGGGTTTGGGAAGAAGGGACACAGCTGGGCGTGGCCACCAAGGAAGAGAAGCTGAGCTGTGTTCCAGAGCGGAACAAATGTGGGATTAGAGAAATGTTCCTTCCAACTCTGCCTGTGGGTTTGTTATTTTATACGAACACACTCACTCCCCTCTCAAAAATGCAGAGTAAAACGCTGTGTTTACAAACGCATCATACCACTTATTGATGTTGTCAGGTGCTGTCTAGTCAAGTCTGACTCATGGCAACCCGATGTACAACAGAAGGAAACACTCCCCGACACTGTGCCATGCCCAGCACTATGTCAGTGCTTCTCTGCTTTTCATAGGGTTTTCCATGGTTGATTGTTTCGGGAGTGGGCTGCGGAGCCCTTCTCCCAAACCTACAGCACCCAGTATTCCCAGGTGGTTTCCCATCCAAGGACTAACTGGGCCAGGCCCCACTTAGCTTGTGAGTTCAGATGAAATCAGATGCCAGACTGGTATTGCTATAGACCTGATATCACTCGAGTTGGGATGAATTGAGGTTTCTTATGGATAACTCCCCTGGACACACCTTAAGCAGAGCAACCTGGTCTGTTGTGCACCAAACACCCACTGCAGTGCTTCGTAGGCCCAGGATTAAAGAAAGTTTTTCTAAAGTTAATAGGTCCTTGTAAAGCCAAATTTCTGGAAAGTCTGATTAAATCTAAAGATAATTGTGTTAGCTATTTGCCTATAACCACAGTTCTTTCTAAAGCCAGCTGCCAAGCCCATAAACTCAACCCAGTGGGCAGACCTTTGGCTACCGTGTTTACTGCCCACTGAGCTGGATCCCCTCTCAGTTGACTGCATTAGAGTGGACATCTGACAAGGACAGTGAATGCACCGGCTTGCCATTGACCGCAGAGCAGCCTATTAGGGAAAATTCCTTTGCTTAAAGAAATGAACAAGATGTCAGATGAACAAGACATTTAGGAGTGAGAACTAATACTCTTGGGAGCAGAGGCAGGAGGATTGCAAGTTCAAGACCAGAGGCAGTCTGTGTAATTTAGCAAGACCGTGTCTCAAAAAGTAAAAACAAAAAAAAGAAAAAAGAACAAAAAAAAAGGGCTGGCGGTGCAGCTCAGTGGTCCAGCACTTGCGAAGCATGCAGGCGAGAGGCTCTGGGTTCAACCCCCAATACAAAAAAAAAGAGTGAGAACTAATACTCAAAAGCTAGTTAAAAGGATGAGTCATGCAGGGACAGGACCTCAGGAGGCCATTCCTCAGGGAAGGTAAAGGAAGTGAAGTCTACAAGATAGAAAAGTGAGACTTGATCCACCAGTCCCTAGCCAGAGAGATGGCAAAGAAACGCAGATGTGGCTTGAGCCACCCCGTGGCAGACCTTGGCTGCTGAGGTCCTTGGAGCTGCCTAAGATTTGGGGCTCAGAGCCAGAAAGACACTCACTGTTGAAACTCTAACTCTGGATTCCTTCAAGGCTCTTCCTCCTTTATTCTTTTACGTTGTCTTTCAAATAATACGCCCTCCATTGAACTAAAGAGACTCTCTACTATTTGTCTCTAAAGAAATTTCACACAAGCCGGCGCGGTGGCGCATGCCTGTAATCCCAGCGGCTTGGGAGGCAGAGGCAGGAGGATTGCAAGTTCAAGACCAGAGGCAGTCTGTGTAATTTGGCAAGACTCTGTCTCAAAAAAGTAAAAGAAAAAATGGGTTGAGGGTGCAGCTCAGTGGTCCAGCACTTGCAGAGCATGCAAGCTCAAGGCCCTGGGTTCAACCCCCAGTACCAAAAGAAAGGAAAAAAGAAATTTCACACAGAACAAAATGATCACCACTGTTTTGGAGGATGCTAAGACCAGGTGTCTCCCCCCTGTCTGTCAGCTTGTTGTGCTGTGGGAGCTCAGGGTGATGCTGTGATGCCAAAGCTATGCCACTGATATTTCAGATACCAGCAGGGCCACCCATGGTGGACAGGTCTCACCTGAGCTTCTAGACTAAGACAGACTAGGGAGAAGGACCCGGCAGCTCACTCCTGAAACAACTGTTGTTTGTTGTTAGGTGCTGTCATGTTGGGTCCAACTCATAGGGACCCTCATGGGTTTTTCAATGGTTGATTGCTCCTGAAACAATTAGCCATTAAAAACACTATGAGTAGCAGAGAAGCACTGTCAAATATAGTGCTGGAAAATGAGCCCCCCAGGCTGGAAGGCATTCTAGAAACAACTGGAGAAGAGTTGCCTCCTCAAAGTAGACTCAACCTTAATGACAGGAATGGAGTAAAGCCACTGGAACCTCCTTTTGCAGATGCGGCACCACTCAAAATGAGAAGAAACATAGTGGCTGCAACAATGGCTCAAACATAAAATGATCGCGTGTATAGCAGTGTCAGGAAGTGTTTTGTTCTGTTGTACATAGGGTCGATATGAGTCAGACCCCACTCGATGACACCTAACAACAAAAGACCAAATGTAGCTAATTTAGCCAAATATGAACTAATTGCTGACAATCTTGGCAAAATAGAAGGCCAGGAAGTTTTTGGAAGAAGTCTCAAAGAGCCATGTCTAATTCATAGACATATCTTGATTGACCTGTTCAGCATTTTTTAAGAGAAGCTAATAAATCTCGATGTCCTGCTTCTCCGGAAAAATCCGAAGAGGCAGTCAAACCGGGCTCAGGTTCCTCTGACAGCAGCCGTCTGCAGCTGAGCAGCAGCCTCCTTCCTATGCAATGAGGTCTCTGCTGTTCGCCACCCACACCTCCATCAGCCACACAAGGATCCACACGTGGATCTGAACTCTTAGCCTGGGGAAGATGCAGCCCCGCCCCCACTGGCTCATTTCTTCTGGCTGCGAAATCCTGGGCTGATCTGGTAGAAAGGGACATGTGTGGGGAATGAGAGATCATAGGGGCTCTGCCCTCAGTTTGCTAGGCAACCTTGAGCGAGTCACTTGGTCTCTCTGGGCCAGGCCAAGCTGGCTCTTTAGCGCCAGAGGACAGATGAGATCCTGGTACACAGCAGGGATTAAGGAGCACCCTCTGGCTATGATTTGTGTTCCAGAAGTAGCTGACTCCAGAATCCTCCTTCCTTGGATATTGTAGGTAGGACTCACAGGTACCCTGCTGCTTATAGGACCGGGCCAGACCCTGAGCTGCTTGGGCCCTCTGATCGACAGGAGCAAACCCCCCTTACCAGCCTGGGTTAGGTTTCACTCTTTTTCACCAGACCCTGACCTGTGGCCTCCTGGCTCAGCCTGAGCCCACAGGCAGCCCCTCCTGAGGCACGGGGCCCAGGTCAAGTCTTTTCTCCTTCCTGCCCCCCGGGGCCCCTTTCTTCCCCTTGTTCTCTGCTGGGCCCCTCTGGCCTGACCTGTCGGATGCGCAGGCTGCCTGCAGGATGCTCTCCCTCTCGCTGCAGCCTCCCACCCCCTCTCGCAAGCCCACTGCCTGAGTGCTGGCCTGTTTACTGCTGGATACTTGTCCAGGGGTTCTCTGGACCTGAGCATGGGATGGAAGGCCACACCAGGGCATTGCCCTCCCTCCACCAAGCCAGCCAGAGCACCTGCCGATGGGCCAGCCCCACACCTGCCGTGAACCCTGGACATTCTGCCCCGGACAGGCAGCTGGGCCTCTGGCAGGGTGGCCAAAGCACAGTCAAGCTGCCCATGAAGTCAGGTCCGTGCTCCCTGCTACTGAGGTGCTGTCCTGTCCCCCTCCTCCCCTTCATGACCAGCCACTCGGGAAGCCAACCACAAAGACTCCAGAACTGGCTCCCCAGAGGCCAGGCCACCAGAATCCCCAACTCATGCCACGACAAGCAGCGGGCACCCAGAGCCCCGTTTCCGGGTGGCCCAGAGGATGGTCAGCAGCTTGTCCCCAGGGGCTGTGATCTCTCCTCTCCCCTCCCCTCAAACCACAGGCTGCTGCCTGCGAGGGAGGGAGGGATGGAAACAGGGCTGAGTGACAGCAGCCAGGAGCCAAGGGACAAGACGCAGAGGGACCGGAAACAGTGTGCAGAGCCAAGCCAGCACCTCTGGCCGGGAAAGGAAGGCGGGGAAGGCCCCGGCCTGCACAAAGACGCCCTCACTGAGGAGGGTCTGAGGCAGCAGCCGAGGCAGGCAGAGCCCGGCCAGGAGGGACCTGAGCTCCATCCCTCGGTGACCTCCTGTCCCTCCTAGGTGCTTCTGTGTGCAGAGGTTCTGTGGACAGACAGCCACACAGCCTCCCCGTGCCTTCTGTCTCCCTGTGGCAAGAGCGCCTCACAAGTGTTTGCGTGTGGAACCCTTATTTTTGTCTTTTCTGAGTCTCCAAAGAGCTGGGGAAACTGGGTGGGACAGGGCTCCATTTCTTGGCACTGGCCGAGAGAGGTTGGCACACGTGTCCTTTGCACAGGGCACACGTGTCCTTTGCACAGTGCCAGAACTTCCCAGGCCCATGGTGGCCAGCAGGAGCTCTGACACACTGAGTATCCCACAGGGACGCAGAACAAGTTCGCTCGTTCTTATGATGCTGAGAGGCGGGGGCGTGTCCAGCTGACATTGGTGTGCAGGGAAAGAGAGGAGGGAGGAGGGGCACGGGGGAGTGGAGTGAGGCAGGAGTGGCTCCATGACCCAGACGTCAGTGCTGCACTCAGAGGCACAGACACAGACGAAGGACAGGCGGCGGATCAGGGTGTAGAATGGCCTCCTCGCTGGGGGTCATGATCACAGAGTGCATGAAATGCAGAGCCAGCCAGCCAGTCAGATTCCTCCAAGAGTCCCCATGAAGCGCTGGCTGGGTGCAGACAGCGGTGTTGCCCTGGAGCTGAACAGTGGGCTTTCGAGGGGGTCTCCCCATAGTGAGGGGCAGGAATCCAAGTGAGTGGGGAGCTACTTTCATTTCCTATTGTTTTTTTGGGTTTTTTTTGTTTTTGTTTGTTTGTTTGTGGTACTGGGGGTTGACCCCAGGGCCTTGCACCTGCATGCTTTGCAAGTGCTGGACCATTGATCTGTGCCCCCAACCCTTTTTTTTTTTTTTTTTTTTTTTTTGGAGACAAGGACTTCCTAAGTTATGCAGACTGCCTCTGGTCTTGAACTTGCGATCCTCCCGCCTCTACCTCCTGAGCCCCTGGGATTACAGGCATGCACCATCATGCCTGGCTTTCATTTCCTGTTGTTTAAGGCACAGCCTTTCCTCATTCCTTTTTCATTCTCCTAATTAATCCACTTGTGCTGGGATTTAGCTCAGTTGGCAGAGCACCGCTCTGCAGTCTCTGAGGTCCTGAGTTCGATTCCCAGCACTGCAAGAATGGGAGAAAGATGTGGCAGCCCACTCCCAAGGCAATCCCAAAACGATCTGCCGTTGAAAACCCAATGAGGGTCACTATGAGTCAGACACGACTCGATGGCACCCAACAACAACAACAATTAGCCCACTTGTGGGGCTGGCAACTTTAACTCCCCTCTATTCTATTCCTTAAAAAAAAAAAAAAGTACCAGTAGGGACTCCCTCAGTTATTTTCACAAGCCATGAACAAGGGTTGTCTGCAGCTTAAAAAAGTTTATCTTAACCTAAAAGTGTGGATCACTTTGATCCTGGGGTCCATGGATGAGCTTGGAGCCTATGAGCTCCCTACAGAGCGTGCATGCGTGCGTGCACTATGCACACGTGTATGTGTATCCGTGTGTGCGTGCCCGCCTTCCCGGACGTCAGTTCATATCCTCTGATCACATTTTCAGAGGCATCCTTGACCCTCTGACACCCCCCTCATCCCAATCTATTAAACCACAAGGATACAAGTCCTGGCTAACGCAGAAATCCCATCTCCCAACGCCTGCCCCCGGCCCAGGAAGCCAGCCAGTCTACAACATTGCTCAAGCCCTCCAGCAGCTGCTGTGTGACCCAGAGCAGGCGGCTGCCTGTCTGGCCTTCTCTAGAAACCTGCACTTTGGTGCACCCTCCTTCCAGTGAGGGCCCCAGGCACTGTGCATATCTGCACTGCCAGCGCTCCCAGGAAGTGGCCCCAGTGGGCCCCGGGGCTGACAGGGGTCTCACAGGCGTGGTGTCCCTGACATAAGCCCACCCATAAGCCATGCCCCGTGCCCAATCTCAGCCGCGTTGTTAATTCTTACCCAGCAACCGTGCGCACTGCACAGCAGGACCCGGCCGCCCGCCAGAGAGGGGACGGGGAGCTGCAGAGCGATGACGCTAAGGACCAACTCAGTGGACAAAGCTCGAGGAGCCCCTGCAGAGCCAGCATGCTGTGCTGGCCGCCCAGGGACGTGAGCACACGTCACAGCGAGGGCGCACGGCCCACGCATGGGGGCTTGGTAATAGGTCTTCACAGAAAACAGCCAGCTCACCTGATCCCTGAGCATCAGGTTGCCAAGGCGACCGATTAATACCTTGCAGGGTACAAAGCACAGGGGTGACCCGGTCCCCAAAGCACTCTGCTGGCAGCTCTTAGAACAGAAGCTCATTTGCCGCACGCACAGTGGTGCCCATGACATCCGCCTTGGGCCACACCGCACCTGCCCCTAGCCACACGCAGCGCCAGAACTGGGCGTCTCTTTCCCCCACCTCCACCCCACTCTTCCACACAGGGCACCTGCGAGTGGTGCACTCGGACCCCAGATTACAGCAGGGGATTCTAAAGCTAGCAAGCCATTGCCTCTCACATGGCTGATCCAACTTAATTATTTATGGCAACCTGACCAGGCTGCAGGACTCACATGAAAGCTCAGGGTCTGTCATCAGAAGCACTGAGTCTCGCCTGCCACTGAGAACCGCTCAGTTACTTCTCTTCTACTCTCGAGTGCCACAGTCTCCCAATTCCCTGCCCTTCCCAGGAACCATGGCCTCCTGCCCCAGGAGGTCCTTTGCCAGCTCCAGCGAGCACACTCTACAGCATGGCCCACCCACCCCAAGCCCAGGTCTAGCTGTGCAAGGTGCAGACCACTGCCCCTCGTGGCTGTAGAGGCCTGCCTCGAAAACCTTCATTCTTTGCCTGAAATTTACCTCTGTTGAGGAGGACAGTTGGACACACATTGGTGGACGTGCGAGAAGCCTTATTCCCACCCACTCTCCCTTCAGACTCCCATAAGCTGTAGAACAAGAAAGTTCTGCATCCGTGCATCTTCCAGAGTCAGGTTTGTTTGTCATCTTTTCCTATACTTTTATTCTCTTTACATCGATTGAAAGTTTCATTAAATTCTGTTATGCTATTTTGAAAAGTATCTTTTTTTTTTAATTTTAGCATACACTTCTCACTTAGAATGTAAATCTCTCTCTTGCTCCCAAGCACCACACCAACATGGTCTGCTTTAAATCCCATCTGACCGATATTTTACACCCATATTTTCTTAAAACCATCAAGTAGAAGTCCTTAGGTCAGAGCTGGTGCTTGGCAAACTCTTGGTTTTTGTGTATCTGCAGTGTCTTCATTTTGCTAGCATTCCCAATGGATAGTTTAGCTGGGTATGTAGATTAATGGTCTTTTTGTTTTTTCCTCCATGGTGCAAATATAGTATGCTCCTTTCTGGGGTTTCCATGGAAAGTCCCAGTGCCTCGCAGCACCTCTCACCTGGCAGCATGCGAACTGCAAACTTGGTCTTCCCAGCACTGGCCAGATGAAGGAACCTCTGCTGCACTCTCCAGCCTTCCACAGCAGCCTTTTCCCTCTGCTTTGTAGAGCCTCATCCTGTGCATGCACAATTCAGGGACCAGCCAAGGATTTCAGGAGCATTTTGCTAGTTTCTGGGGCTCCCTGTCTGTGGATCCTTCTTTTCTGGGATTTCTTCCTAAATTTACAGACATTCTGGCAGACCTGGCCTATGACCTCTGACCTCTGACCTTTCTGTCCAGGAAGACTTCTGCCTTCTGTTTGAGCCCCCTCCCCACTGGGGCAGTGTTGGGAGGCCCTTGGAAGAAAAGCCAAGTCCATGTGGTCCCCCATTTTCAAGAGTCACACCCCCGTGGTCTTGGGTTTGGGGTTTCTTCATGTTTCATGTCATTTTCTGACACCTCCAAATAATTATTTCTCTTTTGTCCACAATTTATAATCAGCAGGAAAGTTAGTGAACATTTTTCAAGAAACTGGAAGTGTTTGGTCAAGTTTATCTAACCCCAAGTGGAACTGTAGGCAGGGGGACCCCGTCCAGGCTGCAGTGAGGACTTTCTCTCCAGGTCCTTCCTGCCTACTCCCTGGGGCTTCCTTCTCGTAAACCAATGCTTAAAAAGAACCGGAAAATGAGGAATGAGGAAAGAAATGCGTTAGGTAGAGAAAGCATAACCCACGGGGACACACGTCTACTACAGGCACTGTGCACATATAGCGGGGGGGTGGTGTCATCCTCACCATCATGTCAGACCCCACTCGCACGCTGCAGGACAGGAGACATAGAAAACGGTGAGCTGGCCCAGACACACTTGTTAACTTGTTGTTGTTGTTAGGTGCCGTTGAGTCGAGTCCGACTCATAGCAACCCTCATAGGGTTTTCAATGGCTGACTGTTTCGGGATTGCCTCGGGAGTGGATTGCCAGGTCCTTCTCCCATTTTGCCATGCTGGGAATTGAACTCGGGACCTCAGAGACTGCAGAGCGGCGCTCTACCAACTGAGCTAAATCCCAGCCCCACGTGTGTTAACTAGCTACACTATTTTCGCATGACTTTCTCTCCATCTTCAAGTTCCATTACAAGAAAAATAAGTTTCTTGAATTCAGTCCAACGCTGCACCAGGTACCTGGTTAACATCTCAGCCCCCACGGACCTGCTGGTGACAGATGTGCACAGGTGCACACAGGCACAGGGCAGTCACCATCTGATGGCTCCATGTCACCCACGGCCCCTGATCTGGAGGCCCATTCAGCCACAGGTGCACGAATCCATGGGACTCCTAGAAAGGCAGCACACTGGCATCTCTAGAAACAAGGTTGAGCTGCGGAACAGAGTTAGTCTGAAGTCAGAGGGCCCCTGATAAGAATACCATGGTATAGAGAGGGCCATGGTCCAGCCAGGCCTTCAGGCACTGGAGCACCTCCCTGCCACTCAGCCATTCCAAGAGGAAGGCAACAAGTCCTCTAGAGGCTGCTGAACCCCACGAGGGGCGCCCCTTCCTGCAGGGACTACTGCATGCAAACAGCAGCCTTGAGAGCAAGTGGAAGAGCGAAAGGTAAAACCAGGACGGCCTGGAGCCATCTCAGGGGGCCAGCTAAGAAAGACGGGCCACATTGTGGGTGCAACGAAGTGCCTTGGATGTCTAGGAGAAAGCAGAGGACAGGCACTGTGGGCAGCTGCTCCTCTGACACACAGGAAGCTACAGGGCCGTCTTTCCCCCTGAGCACCCATGGGTGCCCTTGGCCTTGGCTCCACTGCACATCAGGGGATGGGGGCAAGGAGTCGGCTGCTCGCTGCCTGCAGTCCCGTTCAGTCTGGGTGCCCCTCCCGTGTTTCCGTCAGATCCTCGCTGGTCCATCCTACCTGAGGGGCCTCTCCGGGATGCTAACCCCCAAAGCACCATCCGCGAGCCATTTACAGCTTTAAGACACCACCGAGCCTGGCGCGGTGGCGCACGCCTGTAATCCCAGCGGCTTGGGAGGCGGAGGCAGGAGGATCGCAAGTTGGAGACCAGAGGCAGTCTGCGTAACTTAGCGAGACCCTGTCTCAAAAAGTAAAAAAATGGGCTGGGGGTGTGGCTCAGTGGTCCAGCAGTTGCAAAGCATGCAGGCACGAGGCCCTGGGTTCAACCCCCAGTACCACAAAAAAAAAAAAAAAAAGACACCACCGAGCTGGCGCTACACACAAACAGAACCTGGCAATTGCTTCTTGGCTCCCAGGGACCGTGCGTTTGGGGCCTCCACTGCTCCATGTCTCTCCACCGTGGCCAAATCAACCTGCTTCTCCCTGCTTAACATCTCTGGGGTTCTGTGCTCAGTTCCAGGTCAGCCCAAGGCCAGGCAGCACACCCCGCCCCTCAAAAAGAACATAGTCAGCGGTGCAACTTTGCGCCCACCCGTGGGCGGGAAACCAGCGGGGCGGTGTCGATCTGTTCTTGGCTTTTTTCAGTGGCCTCAGAAAACTCCAGAATGTAGCTGAAATAATTCCCCCTTAGGGGCCGCACCACAGAGAGCCCCGTCTCCTCTTGACTGCCTCTGTAATCAGCCAGGCGACGTGAGCGCTCCTTCCCGCGGAACCTAACCTCCGCCCGATCGTGGGCTAATTCGCCAGAGCGCTCCAACTCTATTTGCATGTTTTCCATCTAATTTAGCCTGATGGTAATTTAGAGCAGGTGCGGCTCCAGCAGGCAACTTGAGCAATCAGCCAGGCCTGGCGGGCTGCTCAGACATCCACTTACGGGCTCTGCCTGCCGAGGTTGGCACGACAGCGTTGCCAACCCAGCCCGCTCGCGAGGAGCGGAGCCCGCCGCCACAGCCGTCCTCATTGCCACTGCACTCAGTGGACTCGGGACCCCTGAGGAACCACAAGCGTACCGAGTGACGCTCTCGGCCCCCTGGATGCCACTGCTGGCCACTAAGCCACAAGACCACACACTGAGCCACCTAGGCCCAAAGGCTGCTGCCCAGTCTGTTCTGACCTCAGGGGAGCTGCTAGGAAGGCCTTGGAAACAGCCACCAGCCCACCCAGAGCTCCCGGACAGCCTGCACCCACCAAGGTCGGTGCTGCGGGGGAGCACGTGCAAGCTGGGAGTGTGGGGGGAGGCCCAAAGCCAGGTGGGACCACAGTTGAATGCAGTGCTGGTGTCTGTGAGCCACCCGGTGACAGCCTTGGTCCGTGCGTTTAACCTGGCATCGCCCTGACTACAGGGAACACAGCCACCAGAATCAGCTGGGAAGAGAGCCCATTGCAAGGCTCCACCCCCACCCCAGGGCCTCCACATCCATAGTCATCTTCGATGTCCCCACCTGCTTCTCCTAGGTATTCCGGACAGACGTCCTCACTCCTCACAAGTGTGTGCGTTGAAGTGGCTCACGGGAAGAAAAGCCAGAACCCCCGGCGGACACAGCCAAGACCACCGCTAGGCATCAGAGCCCGCTGCCCTGTGATGCCTCTTACGAGGGACAAGACCTGCCCACAGGCAGCCCCCAAACAGAAAGTCTCCCAGCTGGCTCCAGCCCCAGCTTGCCTTAGCTAACGATAGACACTTGCTCCCTGCGGGCCCGTAAAGATGGGTCACGTCCATGCAAGACCAGGTGTCTGGGCTCAGGGCCCGCCCCCTTGCTACTCTGTGGTCTGCACGCCTTCTCACAGGGACAGGCACAATCACAGAGGCACAGACAGACCCATGCCCACGCCCACAGCACAGGCAAATCGCTCTCACACGCAGCGGTACACACGTATGCACAGGGGCACAGACATGTGCACACACAGACGCACATGTGCAGACACCGACACACGCACCGTGCTCACAGGCACTCACGCACACACGAGGCCAGTTGGCTGAGCTCTGGGTCTGAGGATGCCATCACCAAGGCCTGGGGGCTCCTAATATCCCTCTCCCCAGCTCCAGCCCCCGGGCAGCCGGTCCTCCTGCTGCCCTGCCTCGGTATTCAATAGCCGGCCTCCCCCAGGCTCGCCACGGATCCCTGAGGGGCAATACCATGTGGAATCTACCTCCCATCCTGCTTCTGCCTCTACCTCCCCTTTCTTCCTGATCTCTACCCCTCAACACCCCACCATGTCCATTTGCAGTCAGACTTGGTGACAGTCCTTGGCCCTGACCCTCTTTTGCAGCTCCTTTCTGTGCCCTGGATCAGATCACCAATGAGAACCGGTGTGCAGGCATCCATCCCGGAGGGAACGAGGACAGGCGGGAAAATGGTGGCAGCGTGGTGACGATGATAGTGAAGAAGATGACACTGGTGATGAAGGCACTGACGGTGCTGGTGGCAAAGAAGGTGGTGGGGGTGACGCTGATGAGGAGGACAGTGCAGAAGGGGCTGTTGGGGAGGCAGAGTCCAGAGAGGACAGGCTGCCAGGCCCAGGCCAGCCTCTGCGCAGGGGCCACAGGCAGCCCCAGGGCGCTGCCCTTGGTGAGGCTGCAGGTGGCCCGCCACACCCCCCACACTCTGGGAGTTCCTGGGCCCCCCTGTGGGAGTCGGGGCAGATTTCCCCCCACAGAACTCCCCAGGGGCCAGCTATATGGCACGTGCAGCAATTTCTCAACGCGTCCCTGTGCCTCACGTCCCCTCCCTAGAAGCCCCGGCGACAGTCATCCCCCGGGGCTGTGGTGAATGTTCACTGAGATGACACTGCCCAGCACCTGCCAACGCAGCCTGGAGTGGGAGCTAAACAGCTGCCATCTTCCTCCCTCCTTCACTCCGGAAATGGGCACAGCTTCAGGAGGACCAGGAGCTGTGGGCGCTCCACGTGGAAAGGACTCTACACGGAGTGCTGAGGTCTGCGTCACTGCCACAGGACAAGGGTGCTTCTGTCCAGAGGCTCTGTGTGTGCGTGCATGTCAGCACAAACACGCATATGTGTATGCACCGTGCAGAGGGACATACAGTGCGTCCCTTATACATAAATGTACACACTTGTGCTGACACGCGGATGCACGTCTGTGGCAGTGCAGTCACTTCTGCCTGCAGGTACGAAAACTAGTCCATTCAGGCACACGCACACAAGCGTCTGTAGGATGACCACAAGCATGCGTGCAATTGCACACGCACGCACGTGTGTACACACACACACACACACACACACACACACACACACACACACGAGATCCCAGTCACCTCAGCAGACTCAAAGGTCCCGCAGGCCCTTCCTACTAACAGAGCATGCGCCCATGACCTCGGGGTCTCTCGTGCCCTGCTTTGTTGACCCAACAGCAGATCTTGCCACCGCTGCTCAGCAACAATCAGCTTGGATCTGGGCAAGCTGGGGCTCAGGTGGCCGCGTCCCACTGACCCCTTGCTCTGCAGAGCCCTCTCCCGCTTCCTATGCAGTGTGCCAGGGGCGTGCCCGTGCCTGCCTGTGTCTGTAGCTCCGATGCCCTCCTGCCTGGCATCTGCTGGCAGGAGGTGGGGAGTGGGGGAGACAGAGGGACTGAGCTCACAGCACCTATGAGAACAGGACTCGGGTGACGTGGATCTACCTCATGGGGACACCCGGCCCTAGGACCAGGCAAGACAGAGCAGAGGAGGCAGAGGACATAGAGCCAGAGCCACCCCTGAGGCAGCTGAGAGCTCAAGGAAGCCCCCAGAGGCCGAGCCTGGTCCCTGAACCATCCCACCTGGCTGGGCTCCCCTGCCTTCCTGGCCCAAGGACCCCCCACACCGTGATTGGTGACCATTGGCCTGCTGAGCTCCTCTGGTCCCCCAGGAACCCTGCAACCGGGTATTGGAGTTCCCACTGCACAGAGGGGGAAACTGAGGCGCACAGAGGCTGGGCAGCTTGGGCCCCTGCCAGCAGGAGGGAGGAGGAGCAAGGTCCCTGCTCCTGCAGCAGGCTTACTCATGTCGGTGTCACGGTGACGGTGACATTTAACGCACGCATTTGAGTCACAGCGTGGGCACCAAGGAGCTGCAGACGCGGTGCGGGAGGGCCTGGGGATAGGTCACGACCTCACCTAGCAGGGTGACCTGCAGAACCGGAAGGTGCTGCCTGGCCAACACCGGGACCCGCCCCCGCCCCCACCCGGCAAACGCACTTCTGTGCGTCAACCTGAGCGCAGCTGACGCGTCGCTGGCGCGGCTGGCGGGCGAAAAGGAGTGGGGCGCTGGCACCTGATGAGAGGGGCGGGACACGGCAGAGGCGTCCCCTCCCCCGGCCACGCCCATTGCTGGGGTGAGGATCCCCCAGCGTCCTCGCCACCCCGTGCCCTCTCCAACCTCCGAGGCTGCCAGGAAAAGCCAGCTAGCCGCAGGCCAGGTGAGAAAATGCAATGCGGCCCCCGGACACCCCTTTCCTACCCTCCTCTGCCTTCCTGGACCAGTGCTGCCTGGCTGTGGCCAGTGCTGCCTGGCTGTGGCCGAGCCTCAGTTACGCGCTATCACATGGTCAGTGCCCGTGTTACAGTCCTGTTTGTGAAACCTGGCATCAAAGCACAGACTCAGGACAGACGCTGGCCGTTCCCCTGCATCCCAGCAGGTGCTTCCCGCTGAGGGGCTCAGGCTTCTGTCCTGGACCCCGCCTGTCCCCCCGAAAGGTGATTCAGAAAGTTTCCTCCGCCTGCTCCCCGGGGGGCTTCGCACACCCATCACAGTAACCCAAGTCTTCCCTGTCCTGTTCTCAGTCCTCCAAGACCCAGCCCAGCCCCTGGCTGTGCTGACTCGATCGGATCCGGGGCTGCAGTCTCTCGCCCACCGATGGAGACGCTGCACAGCGGTAGAGCAAGCCCCCCGCCACACCCCACCCCTGCCACCCCCCACCCCTGCCACCCCCGCCACCCCACCAGCTCTGCACACTCACTCCTGCCAGGCTGCAATTCACATCCCCGGCTTGACCAAGGAGGTCATTCCTGAGGCCGCTGCTTGCCCCATAGACTGGCTTCAGGACCTGCCCTCCACCTGTGTCACATGCTCCAGAGATGGGGACAGGGACCCCTGCACTGTGGAGGTCATGTGCCGCCTCTCTGTTAACCTGAAGATGAAGAAGTCTCTTGAATTTTTCCAGTGCTGAGGTTTAGTAAACTCTCGGCTTCCAATGGTTGCCTTTGCCCTCAGTCCGAGTGCGACCCCCTTTGCCTTCAGAAGCCTTGCTCACCCCTGCACAAGCTCGTGCCAGGCTCTTGGGGGGCCTCAGCCTCAGCTTTCTGTCAACAGTGACCTTGTCTCAGAAAGAGAAACAACACATGTTCTCACTCATATGAGAGAGCTGACTCAAAATTACAAGAAGGAAAAATCCTACTCAAAGGTCAGATCACATTAAAAGGGGGGGAGGGAAGATAAGAATGAGGTCAATATAAATAGACTAGAAATCGCATGTAATTGTTCTAACAAGATAGAAACAAAGACCACTACAGGAAAAGTT
>VMDO01029843.1:0-22124 GCA_007922755.1 Pedetes capensis | reverse complement strand
AAAGAATTGATGCTTTTGAATTGTGGTGCTGGAGACGTCTATTGAATATACCATGGACTGCCAAAAGAACCAACAGATCTGTCCTAGAAGAAGTACAACCAGAGTGCTCCTTGGAAGCCAAAATGGCCAGACTGCGTCTTACATATTTCGGACATGTAGTCAGGAGAGAACAATCCCTGGAGAAGGACATCATGTTTGGAAGAGTGGCAGGTCAATGCAAAAGAGGAAAACCCTCCACCAGATGGATTGACACAGTGTCTGCAACAATGGGCTTAAACATATATAAGATTGTTTGCCTGGCACAGAATCGGCAAGTGTTTCGATCTGCTGTACATAGGGTCGCTATGAGTCGGACTCGACTCGACGGCACCTAACAACAACAACAAATTTGATTCAAGAGTTGTTTGAGAATGTTTCAGTTCTTGGTGTATTAGTCTTAATTTTTATTACAGATTTCTAGTGTCATAGCCATATGGTTGCAAACATCTTTACACTATTTCACATTGGGGAATTTATTGAGATTTTTGTTAGGGGCTATTATCCTGCCAAATTTAATATATTTTCCACGTGCCTTTAAAAGTTGCTTCATTTGATTTTATATGTGTGTGTATATATAACATCTGTGTTAATTATGTCACTTAATTTTTTTCTATATTGGTAAACATTTTTAGTTTATGACCTCTGTCAAGGACAGTGTATGTTTTCTATTACTATTCATTGATGTCTAACTCCTGTATTATTTTCCAGCTTTTAGCTTTATGTATTTTGATGGTATATTACTTCGTGCTTATAGTCAGGATGGGCTGGGATTTAGCTCAGTTGGTAGAGTGCTGCACTGCAGTCTCTGAGGTCCCAAGTTCAATTCCCAGCACTGCAAAATGGGAGAAGGACCTGGCAATCCACTCCCAAGGCAATCCCAAAACAGTCAGCCATTGAAAACCCTATGAGGGTCACTATGAGTCAGATACCGACTCAATGGTACCCAATAACAGCAATAGTCAGGATAGTTGTATCTTCACTATAGATTGTACATCTCATCATTATCAAATCTCATTCATTGATTAACTTAATACTTTTAGTCTTGGATTTGAACTTGTTCTTTATTAACCTAATCTGAGAACATTTTTCTCCAATATAACTTTGAATTTTTTTCTAATCTGCTTCCTTCTTTTCATGGACGTATATATTAAATTCTGTTTGCTTCCTAAGTGCATTTTTATTTTCAATTCTCTGTAATGATTGCTAGTTCTTTATTCTTGTCCTATTCATTTTGATTCATGTTCCCAAATCCTACTTGTATAATTAAGTGTGTAGTTTTGATGATATTCATTAAATACATTTCTGTTTCTAAAGTGGATTTTATTTCTGAATGGATCATCTTCATTTCCTCTACTTACTGAGTTCTGCCAGCTCATTTTTAATATCCTTCTATTGGCTTGGCTTTTGTTCTTTTAGCCATTCTCTCTTGTTCTAAGTACTGTTTTCCCCCAAAGACTATATTTTCTTTAATTTAAAACTATCCTGCCTGGCATGGAGGTGCATGTCTATAATCCCAGTGACTCAGGGATGGAGGCAGGAGGACCACGAATTTGAGGCTATACGCAGCCTGCTTAACTTAGCGAGATCCTTTGTCAAGATAAAAAATTTTAAAAATGGGTGGGGAGTACATCCCAGTGATAGAGTACTTTCAGAATATATGTGAGACCCTGGGTTCAATCCCCAAATATAGAAAAATAAATCACCTGTAAGTATTTAGGGAAATAACATATTTCTTCTATAATTGTTATGTGTGATTTTATGTGCATTTTTGGTATTACTTTTTCATTTTGTGGGGATGTCTATACATGTGGGTTGTATGCCAGCTTTTTTCTGTTATTTTTCTTATCTTTAAGTGAGGCCATTCTTTCAGGGCTAGCTATTTGCTGAACAATAGTTTGAGGAAGGGCTGGGGAAGCAAGTTGTGGCAGTAGATAGCTTCATCATGGTTCTGCTACTTCAATTCCCTTTCTAAATTTTCTGCCAGGGGACAGATTTTTTTTTTAACTTCCTTCATGGATAGGCCCTTTCAGTTTACTTATTTTGCAATGGAGCAATGGCCTAGAAATTAATATTTATTAAATGCACTTTACCATTTTTAAACCATACTGTAAAATAGCAACTGAATGTCACATCATCTCTCCTTGCCATAAACCAACTCACTAGTTTTAAATATGGTGTACTTGCCTCATTCCTCACTTGGCCCTGCCTTGCCCATCACTCTCTAAGGCTTATTATTTTGAATAAGAAATTAATGGTCATGTGCCTTAGGGCTGTGTCTCCTTCCTTTGTGGAATTCCATGCGCTGCCTGAGGTCTGTTAAGGTATGCATCTATTAAGCTCAGTTGAGTCCAAATCTCACCATATTTCTCATAGTTTTTGGTTTGCTTTCATAGTAGCAAATATCATTTAAAGTACAATTTTCTTGTTCTTTTTTATTCTTTTCAGAGTTTCAGGGAAGAGAATAAGACATAGGAACACCTTTATTTTGCAATGTATAACAGTAAATCTGTAGGCCACTGGTTGTTAAACTTATAACAAGATTTTAGGGCCCACCTTCAAGAGTTTCTGATTCTGAGATCTTGAGAGGGGCCTTAGATGCAGATTCCCAGATGCTGGTACTGCTTGACTAAAGGACCACACTTTGAGAACTCCAAGTGTAGGGTATTTATTTAATGGTGGAGCTATCTCTGGAGAGGGTTCAAATCCAAGTCATGAATATCTTAGTTCTTCATGTAAAAAGGGAAATTGGCATGTGTTTGGTGGTACTGATGTATAAAGACTTTCTAAAAATCCAGTAAAAATGTTTATGGCCATTGACTCAGGGGGAAAAGCATTATTCATTTTTTCCCTCAAAAAATCTCAAATTTTATACAAGATTAAGCTAACTCCTTTTCCCAGTTGGCCTCAAGTATTCTAAATATAATTAATGCATGGTCTTATATGTCCACAGTATACATAAACAGTCACTTCTTTGTCTGAACTGCTCGCTAGCCATAGTTTTTAGCCCTAAATGACATACTTATTAGATCTCTGATATGTTGAACTGAACTTTGCCATTTGGCTGAAAATATTCCACCTGAATGCTTTTCACTCTGGCCAATTTATTTTCAGGTTTGACAACTTGATGGCTCTCTCATCCCTATCTCAATTTCCCTTCCTTCCCAAACATAGGACAGAGGTTGGCCCCGTAAATGCCATATGTCATCTGGCAGATAGCCCCCCAAAAGCACTTGAAACTCTGTGATTCAGTTTCATCTTGGAAAAAAAAAAAAAGCAACCTTAGAAATTGGATGGAAGTAATGATGCACAATTGATCAAACCAAAGGTTACATTTGTAAAGTTGTGAGATAGTCGCAACTGCCTCTACTGCAGAACATTTGGAACATGCCATTTTAGTGTGTTGAGGGAGAGTTATAGGCTTTCCAATACACGGCGACAGAATTTCTGGGTGCATCCCCTGGGCAGTAAGGTCTGTCTACTTTATCTTCCCACCTGTATATTTTTCCCAGTTGTCCCATTATCTAATAGAATTCTGTTTATTTTTCTCCCTCAAAACACAATCCTATTAATTATAATAGCAACTTCTTATGCATTATCTTTAAACTTTCACAGAATTTAATAGCATGAGGCTTAATATCTCCATTTCAAAGATAAGAAACTAAATTTTAGACAATAGATCTTCTAGCTAATACGTGGAGGTACTAAGATTCAAACTTTGGTTTGTTTGAATCCAAATCTTCTCTTCCTTATACCACTTTAAGGTATTGCTTTGCTTTATTCTTTATTACAAAAGAAAAGTTAAAACAGAAATTGCTTTCCTTTGCATTTCTAATACAATACTACCGTCTATGGCCAAGGTTTGGTGTATCAGAGTGACTGACTAATTTCTGGGGACTAAAATGAATAAGCCTGCAGCCATACCACTGTGGTGTCCGATCCCATCAGATCTTGGAAGCTAAGCAGGGTTGGGTGTGGTTAGTACTTGGATGGGAGACCGCCTGGGAACACCAGGTGCTGTAGGCCTGGGAGAAAGGCTTGGCAATCCACTCCCAAAAAACAGTCAGCCATTGAAAACCCCATGAGTAACAGAGAAGCACTGACAATAGTGTTTTGCCTATTGTAGGTAGGGTCACTATGAGAGGGACACCAACTCAAGTGCACCTAACAACAACAACAACAACAACAACAACAACAACAACAACAACAAAGTGAATAAAGAATGGGCTCATGCAGAGTTCCAAAATGATGTATGATCACTGTTAGGAGTTGTCATACCCCTCAATTGAAGCTGAAGGATGGAGATTGAGTACACATAAACCCAGCTGACATAAAGGTGCCTATGATTTAGGTGGCTGAATTTGTACAACTGAACTTAGAGGTTAGGACAGGAACATCTGACTTCCACAAAGGGGCTGACCAGTTGAAAACGTCCACTGTCTTTAACAAATCTTAGAGATTTGACCAAGGAAGTAGAAAGAGGATTTAGCTTGGCATGTGGAGCTGCCGATTGAAAGCATTTCAAATATGCAACCTAGACTTGTTTTTCCCCCTTAAAAGGACTAATATGGAAATCACGGCTCATAGATACCCCTCCGGAAGTTCCTTGCATTACTATGAGTATCATTCTTTCTTATAAACTAAATGTACACACAGCTCAGGAATAAAGCATTCTAGCTATGTATATATTAAAGATTAGGCCTATATTGGAGTTTTATAGCATCAATGGGAAGAAAAAAAATAGAATTAATTGAAGTAAAATGTGGGCACTAGTACTAGTCTGTGAGTGGTAAATCTCAGGATTAACTGGCTAGTTGAAAACTAGAACCAACTGCCTTTAAGAACACTGGATATTCATGTGGCTGTATTTAATCAACACAGTTAGAAGTTAGTTACAAATGTTGATATGTACAATTGAAAAGTAGGAGAAAAACCCATCAGGGAAAAGGAAATCAGAACATTTCACAAAAGCTTTGTAAAATATAAACACAGTGATTAGGTCTATGCATTCAGAACCAAATGATCTTTTTCCTACATGCTTCTTCTGCTTTGCAGTACTCACAGCAAGAAATTTTGGCAACAAGAGCATTTATTTATAGTAAATAGACTTTTCCCTAGAGCTCAGATTTTTAACAAATGAACAGAGCTAACAAGGACAACAACAAAGACCCAAAGGGGAATTGAGGAAAAAAGCTATTCAATTTCTTTAATCCTTACATGCAGTGGACTAAATGATTATGTCTTCTAATTCATATGCTGACACCCTAACTTCCAATGTGATGGTATTAGGAGACATGCTGATATTCTGTGAAACCTCACGTTCCTGACTTGTTTTGGGGTTGAGAGCATGGACAGAGTTCTATTTGTCTTGCTTCCTCAACTGGCTTGGCTTCTCTCTTCCATGCTATTCTATGGCACTTTGTATATAGAACTAAATTAGCAATACCACTTATATTTTTCATTCATTGCTCTGTATGCAGGGATATGAGAGGTCCAGAGGCTGAGCCTTATATCACTTTCCACAACGGCCCGCTTCTCTCTAGTTACGTTACTCATTACTGCTAGGAAATTTTACAGCCCTTGACATTCCCTGCCATTTTTGTTTTGCTTTGGGGTAGGAAGAGGTGAGATTGATCAAAGGAAGGGAGAAGCAGAGGAAATGAGGATTGTCAACTCCCATTTGATTCAGGGGACTCTTATCAATCCCTATTGTTAGAGAAGTGAGCACAAAACAACTGACTATTCAAAAGGCCTTTGGAGATCCCAGCTGACAGAGCTTCTTTAGAGCCCAGGTGGGAAGTGAGGTGAGAGCTAAGGAGGGATGATTTTGCAGTGTAGCTACTAGAAACTTTGGAAGCTTCTGGAGGCAGCTGTGCTTCAGCCTTTGGCTGATGTGCTGGATTTCTCAGGGCCAGCAGTGTCAGAAGTAAGATTTCTCAAGCCCAAGGATGTACTTCCTAAGGTATCAGGTGACAAATTTAAGGGACCAAACTTTCCTGGAAGCTCTTGGGAAGTTTGGGGACACTCCAGGCTCTTACCCTGAGGCAGGATAGAGCAGATAGGTTTTGATCCAAAACTGTAGATGGATCAGCCAGTCATGGACTGTTCCTATCTTCAATATGAGAAATGGCATTCTGGTGGGGGCTCTGTTGGGGGATGGATTGTTTTGATTACAAGAAGAGCCAGGACAATCTGTAGTAGGGGCAGGGGATGCTGTAGCTGGTATTAGCCAGACCTCCTTTCATTTCAGAGTAAAGGATGAGGAAACAAAAAAGACCAAGATATTAATTTCTAAAAATAACAACAATGAATCCTCCAGAGGCACATGAGAAGAGAGTTCCCCCCAATACCCCTTTTCTTTTTACTTTCTGTCGTGATTTTGGTTTCTATGAGGTCAATGTGAAGTGTGAGAAAACAATGGGTCGTCATCCTAGTCAACTTTGATGGGAACTATTTGTATTGGTCAGTACCCAACCAGGAAAACAAAAAATACCCAAAGTATTTTTAAAAAGTGGGACTTTAATGGTTATATATATGATGGAAGACGTGAGAAACCAAATAGGAGACAGAAAAGCAACCAGTATATTAGCAACCAAGGAAGCCATATGGAAAGAGATGAACGAGAGGGGCATTTTTATGGGATACCAGAGTGCGGGTCATTCTGTGGAATTTGGAACTGCAGCTGGCTTTTCTTACCATGCAGCTCTGCTGAAGATACAGCCTGAGGCAGAAACAGAGGTAGAAGTACTCAGGCTTTTCCTTTTCTACTACTACCTAATGTCCTTGCAAAGGGACTTGGGGAATACAGCCTGCAGGGGTCAGTACCTCCTTGTTACAGGGTAGAGTAGGGGCAGGAGAGGAGTGGAGAGCAGCCAGTCATTTATGGCAGACTCTGGCCATATAATCAAGGAAAAGTGAGTATGTGAGAAGAGAAAACTCTGTGGAGTGGGGAGCGTTGTGGGGTTGTGATGGGGACAGTGTCTGAAACAGAAAAATTCTTGACGTTACTCTGCCAGAAGAATTGAAGATTATGCTTATAGTCAACTTTCAGTTGATACTCAACTTTCAGACCATGGGATCATATTGAATATGAATTCATTTCACAGACTTTAATAAACATTAGAGTCTGCCACCAGTTCAGATGGGCTTATCTAAGATTATATTCCAGATGAGTAGCAGCAGATATATTTTAATCCTAAAGTGTAGAAGCAACCAAACAATTGAACTAAGTGGTCCTTGGTCTTCACACTGAAATAGTAACGCTCATTTCTCATTATAGTAATCATGGAAGAATTCAGTGTAAGGGAAGCAGATGTATTCATTTTAATTTATTCATGATGTTGTCACCAGGGATGGACAAACTTGTTTGTATGAAATACAAATTGGCTTAAAGATTTAACATAAAAGTCAACTATTTAAAGGTTGAAATGTTTAATTAAACTTTTTTTCTTTTTTCCTTTTTATGTGTCTCTTGCCTTTTCTGTTTTCAGCCAAGAGAGGCAGTACTGAAATGTCATTAAAAAATGTTGATTTTGCAGTATTTCTCTGCCCTTGAGAACAGGAAATACCTAGAATTCTGCTAGTGAGATGGCTCTTCTGAGATTTCTCTTGTAATTTTTATAATGAAGAGGATTAAATATGTTTGGATGAGTATCTGACATTGGTAACTTTGTCACTCTGATAATTCAAACCCATTGACATTTCCTCAAAATGTTCCCTCTCCCATATGTTGGACAATTACCTTTAAGATCAAGTAATAATAATTGAGTCTGTGCTGGTTTTGGATTTCATACTTCTTACGAATGTGAAATAGATTAAATAGAGGACACTTGAGAACTAATGAATTCCAACAATAATATCAATTGTTGTAATAAAAAGACTGAGCAAGTGACTTTTCAACAGCATTAAAATGGTATCAACATTTTCTTTTCTTCAGGAGGAGAGATCCCCAGGGTAGGTAGGAGGTAACATTCAGCTCTCTGAAGACCTCTCAGGCTACCTAAACAGATTTTGACTTGTGTGGGAACTTTTGGTCATCTGAATCATGGAACTGATTTAGCAATAAATTCATAAAACATTGTCACATGAAGGTAAAAATTTTTAAATTCTGCTGTTCTCATGTCTTCCTTATATCATGAGAAAAAATTACTTCTTGGCATTTAGTTATCTGAGATTCATGCATTATGTTTAGAATTATCTTGTTAGGTGCTGTTGAGTTGACTCATAGAGTCCCTATGTACAACACAACAAAACATTCCTCACACTGTGTCATGCCCTGCATTATGTGCCTCCTCTTCCAATGATTGTTGTTTGGACTCTTCTAACACCTTTGTGACTAATACACCATAGTAAAATCCCTCTTTTGAGTCACTTATAGTGTTCCTATGAACAACAGAACAAAACGCTCCTCATACTGTGCCATGCCTGGCACTATGTTAGTGCTTCTTTGCTATTCATAGGATTTTCTATGGCTGATTGTTTCAGGAGTGGGCTGCCAGGTCCTTCTCCCATTTTTGTGGGATTGAATACAGGGCCCCAGAGTGCACAGAGTAGCAGGTGCAGGCATTGTATTCTTTGCTGTACCTTAAATAATACAGAGTTTGATGGATGTATGGCTGTGGTTTAGCTCAGTTGGTAGAATGCTGCTCTGTACTCTCTGAGGCCCTGAGTTTGATCCCCAGCACCACAAAAATGGGAGAAGGACCTGGCAACCCACTCTTGAAACAATCCTGAAACAATCAGCCGCTGAAAACTCTGTGAACAGCAGAGAATCACTGATATAGTGCTGAGCATGTCTCAGTATTGGGGAGTGTTTCATTCTGTTGTACATAGGGTCACTATGAGTTGGACCTAAATCGACAGCACCTACCAACAACAAGTTAAAGTCTATATTTAACTTGAACAAGGCATTTGAGCAAATCATTCTAACTGTGCAAGGCTGTTTCATCATTCATACAACAGGTTTAATGCTGAAATCCAGAAATTGTGATGGAGCTTAAAAGAGATTCCTATCATGGTACCTGGCACATTGCATACAGCCAATAAATCTTAGTTCTTAAGTCTATGATTAAAAGACTGGGCACTGCTCCCTGAACTCTCTTATACAGAGAATCCTAGGGAAACAAGAAAAGCTTCATGATTGTATGAGTAAAACATCCATTTAAGAGGGTGTGGGGGTTGTTGGAAAGGTCATGGAATACAAATTGGAGTTGTTTGAACATACTGTCTATGGAGAAGAGCAGATTGTCTGGGACAAAAAGATGAGACAAGGGCATATTCTAGGGAAAGGGTCAACTGGGAGACATAAGTAAATGTTGGCTGAAAGACCTCAAGGCGTGCCTGTGGAACAAGAAGAGCGGGCAGCAAGTAGTCACAAAAAGTTGAGGGCACATAAGGATAGCTTCTGGCGGTGGGAACCATCAGCAGATTAACACAAACCCCAAGTGTCCAGGGAGAACACTCCCTGTGTAAAAGAAAGCAGTGTTCTGAAAGTGTGATAGCAAGAGTTATTGGCATTAAGTCATGAATCATAATTTTAATCTAGTGAAGAAGGGTGTGTCAGATATTTGTACCTTTGATTTATATCTTATAAATTATGATGTACTGTAGTGGATCTGGAAAATACAAATCCAAAGCAGACTTGAGTCTGCTTTTGATGATACTGCATTTAGGTGGAATGTAAGCATCCCAGTTTAAAGGTCTTATGCCTCATTCTGTATACAATTATACATATTGGTTGAGGGCTTGACCTTTTCCTGGACAAAGACATCAGAGGATCCTCCTGAATCTTCTCCAAGCTGGCTGGTACCAAAAGGGCTGTACATGAAGTTGCTTTGGGTCCAATGCTTGACAAGGGAAACCCCATTCATCATATGTTTCTACATACAAAGAATCTCAGCTACCATGAGGGATACCTCCTCCCTTTAATATTGGGGAAGGTTGGATGAAATTGGATGAAATTTCTCATAAGGTTACATTCTTCAAGAATATTGGGAGTACTTGGGAATAGAGATTTTGGGAGAAATACATGGAAACTTTAGTCAGAAGAAAAATCCCAATGGTTGAGTCTTATTTACACAGAGGTTAAAGTTAATGACATCTGGTTAACCACCACTTCATGAAATCTTCCTTTAAATGAACTTATATTATTTCATAAGACTCTTTTGCTAATTTTCTCTATCATGCCTTTTTAATACTCAAGTAAACTTTCCCTAAGAAGGGGGATAATTTAATATGCCGCCCAGACAAAGCTGTTGTTATATATTGAGAAAAACAACACACAGTCCTAAATGAAAACAGAATGGATTTCCTTTCAAATATGCCAATATGTTGGGATTTTAATTTCCAATAAGAGTACTCTGAAAAGTACATGCAATTTCAAATAGCCACTCTGTGTATCCTAAAGTGCTCAAAGACATTTTGGCACCATGGACAGAAAATTAATTTGTGGTTTATTCAAATTACTATGCACGAGGAGAAAATAGCTCAGTAAATGAATGGAAACCAATTTCCTAATGTTTCTCATTTGCCTAATTGCTTTCCCAAGGAATAAATATAAAGAATCAAATAGAAAGTTCATGAAAGATACAAGACATGCTTATGGGTACTACACGTCCTCCCAGGCTTTCACAGATTTACAGTTCCTTTTTTTATTAGTAATTTTTTAGGTAGTGTACAAATTAATGAATTTCATTATGGCATTTCCATACATACATATTATTGAGCATTGCTCATGTTCACCTCCCCCATTATCCCATCATGACCTGCACACCCTCCATCCTCTTCCTTCCCACCGATGGTCCTCATGTCTGTGTGTGCATGCGCATGCACACCTTAAGGGCAAAATGTGATATATTTCTCTTCTCTTCTCCCATTACCCTTTATTATTGTCCCATCCCCCTTCTCTTTAGTTCTTTTAATCCTCCTACATGTACTTTCTACTTTCACGAGCTATATATTTTAATACCGAATATATATTGAAATCTAGCATCCACATATGAGAAAAAAATTCAATATTTGTCTTTCTGGGTTTGGCTTATTTAGCTTAAAATGATGTTTAGTTCCATCTACTTTCCAGCAAATGCCATAATTTTGTCTTTTTTTATGGCTGAATAAAGCCACTGGGTTTATATATATATATATATATATATGTGTATGTGTAGATATATGTATATATGTGTGTTTAGATATGTATATATGTATACATATATGTACACACATAATATATACATATACACACATATATATGTATATCATATTTGTCTTATCCACTCACTTGTTGGTGGACACCTAGATTGATTTCATATCTTGGCTATTGTGAATAGTGCCATGATAAATCTAGATGAGCAAGAATCTCTATGGTATGTTGACATATTCCTTTGAATGTATACCTAGGAGAGATATAGCTGGTCATGTGTAGTTCTATTTTTAGTTTTTTGAGAAACTATACTCATTTCCATTGTGGCTGTACCAACCTACATTCTTACCAACAATGCACTAGGATTCCTTTTGCCTTGCATCCTTGTCAGCATTTGTTTCTTTTGTTGATGCTAGCCATTTTGTCTGGGGAGAGATGGTATAGTTTGATTTGTATTTGTAGTTTTTTTTTTTTTGTGTGGTACTGGGGGTTGAACCCAGGGTCTCACACCTGCATGCTTTGCAAGTGCTGGACCACTGACCTGTGCCCCCACCCCATTTTTTTATTTTTTAACTTTTTGAGACGGGGTTTCGCTAAGTTATGCAGACTGCCTCTGGTCTCGAACTTGCGATCTTCCCTCCTGAGCCGCTGGGATTACAGGTTTGCGCCACCGTGCCTGGCACTGTATTTGTAGTTTTGATTTGCATTTCCCTGATGGTAAAGGTTGTTGAACATTTTTTCATATGATTGTTGGCATTTTTATTTCTTCTTTTGAGAACTCTCTGTTTAGATTATTTGCCCATTTTTTTTATTGGATACTTTGCTTTTATGGTATTTAACTTTTTGAGCTCTTTATATATTCTAGATATTAATCCCTTGCCTGATGTATAGGTGGCAAAGATTTTCTCCTATTCTGTAGGCTGTCTTTTCTCTCTGATAATTGTCTTTCCTCTGTAAAAGCTTTTTGATTTCATGCAATTCCATTTGTCAAATCTTGCTATTGTTTCCTGTGCTATTGAGTCCTTCAGAAAGTCCTTGCCTATACCTATGTCTCAAAATGTTTCCCTACGTTTTCCTCTAGCAGTTTCAAAGTTTCAGCTCTTACATTAAAGTCTTTAATCCATTTTGAACTGATTTGTATACAAGGTGAAGGAGAGCAATATCTAGCCTCAGTCTTCTACATGAGGATATCTAGTTCTCCAAGCACCATTTGTTGAAAAGGCTGCCTTTTCTCCAAATTATATTTTTTGCACCTTTGTTGAATATCAGGTGACTGTAGTTATATGGGTTTATTTCTAGATCTTCTATTTTATTCCATTGGTCTACCTCTCTGTTTTTGTGCCAGTACCATGCAGTTTTTGTTACTATGGCTTTGTAGTATAGTTTGAAATTAGATATTGTGGTGCCCCCTGCTTTGTTCTTTCTGCTCAAGATTGTTTTAGTGAATCAGGGTCTTTTGTGCTTCCATATGAATTTTAGCATTTTTTTTCTGTCTCTGTGTAGAATTTTATTGGAATTTTGATGAGGATTGCATTAGATCTGTAGTTTGCTTTTGGTCATACCACTTTCACAATATTAATTCTTCAGATCCCTGAACATGGGAAGTCTTTTCATCTTTCAGTGTTTTCTTCAATTTCTTTCTTCAGCATTTTAAAGTTTTGATTGTAAAGTTCTTTCATCTGCTTGGGCTTATTCCTAAGTATTTTTATTCTTTTTGAAGCTATTGTGAATGGGATTATTTTCCTGATTTCTTCCTCAGCCTGGTCATTTTTGGTATATAGAAAAGGTACTGATTTTTGTATGTTGATTTTGTGTCCTGCTACTCTGCTAAAAGTGTTTATCAGCTCTAAGAGTTTTCTGGTGGAGTCTTTTAGATCTTTTAAGTACAGGATCATATCATTTAAAAAATAGGGATATTTAATTTCTTCCTTTCCTGTTTGGATCCCTTTTATTCTTCCTCCTACCTTATTGCTGAGGCTCACAGTTCAGCCACTGTATTGAATGGCAATGGAGAGAATGGACACCTTTGTCTTGTTCCTGATTTTAAGAGGAAATGCTTTCTCTTTTTCCCCATTTAGTATGATGTTGGCAGAAGGTTTTTCATATATTACCTTTCTTATGGTGAGGTATGTTCCTTCAATCCATAGTTTCTTCAGGGATTTTATCATGAAGAGATGTTGAGCTTTGTCAAAGGCCTTTTCTGCATCTATTGAGATGATCATTTGATTTCTGTCTCTGAATCTATTTATGTGCTGTATTACATTTATTGTCTTGTATATGTTGAACCACCCTTCACAACGCTGGAATGACACCAACTTGATCATGGTGTATGATGTTTTTAATATGTTGTTGAAGTTGATTTATAAGTATTTTATTAAGGACTTTTGTATCCAAGTTCATCAAAGAAATTGTTCTGTAGATTCCCTTTTTTGTGTCCAGATTTGGTTTTTATATCAGGGTAATGCTAGCTTCATAGTATGAATATGGTAGTGTTCCTTCCCATTCTATTTGATGGAATAGTTTGAGGAGTTGTAGGGAGAAATTGGGAGGAAATTGGCAAAAACCCCCAATCTGAGAAAACGGCTTTAGAAAATCTGGTTTGTAAATTAGAAATCTAGGGAAAGTAAAAGTAACTTGATTGGACATTTGTACAAAACCCTTCATAAATCCCCTGAACCTGATAGGACAATTATTAAACAAAGGACTCGAAGCAGATTGGTTCGAGCCATCTATGAAAGGAGCTGCATTGCGGCAGCTCTCTCTCTCTCTCTCCATCTGACCACTGATGAGGAAAGAACTCTTTCTCTGTTTGACCACCAATGAAGAAAGAACTCTCTCTCTCTGGATTTGACCAGCAACATGGAAGCATCTCTCCTCCTGACTACTGAAACCAGGACAATTAGAGGGCACTCTCAAGGAAAGACAAACTACAAGCAAGCTGAGGAAAGCCTCTTGGATCCAGTGCCAAGAGGCCAAAGCTGAAGACAGTCTCCAGTCCCAGCACTGGAGGCAAAAGAGGCACTCCTGCCCTCGAGGCAGCATAAGAACTGTAGCACTTGTAAGCTGTACACTTTGGGTTCCTCTTGGCTCTTGTCAGGGCAGAGAGATACAACAAAGAGCTGCATGGTCTCCTAAGGTAAAGTGTCCAGAGATTTTTCCTTTCTCTCCTCTCTCGGTGTTCCCAAGGGCTGCAGGAATCCATGGCTCTCACCCAAGGGTCCCAAGTGAGTTGTGTATCTGTATTTGTGACTGCACCTCCTGTCTGAACATTTGGGATGGACCGGTGAGGAGCATGCCCCAAAAGGAGTATTGGTGTTAATTCTTTTTTTAAAGAACCTGTAGAATTTGGCAGTGAATCCATCCAGTCTTGGGCTTTTGTTTGTTGGAAGACTCTTTAGAACTGCTTCAACTTCAGTGCTCCCTATAGGTCTATTTAAATTATTTATATCCTGTTGATTTGATTTTGGTAGGTCATATGTGTCTAGCAATTTATTCATTTTATCTAAGTTTTCCAGTTTTTTGGAATATGTTTTCAAAGTATTCTCTAATGATTCTCTGGATTACATTATTATTTTGTTGTAATGTCCCCTTCTCCAACTCTAATTTTATTTGCATCTTCTCTCTCTTTTCATCTTCTTGTTTATGTTATCAAAGATCCAGCTCTGTTTCATTAATTCTTTTTATTGTTCTTTTAGTTTCCATTTCATTAATCTCTGCTCTAATCTTTATTATTTCCTTCCATCTAATGATTTTGGGTTTTGCTTGTTCTTGTTTTTCTAAGACTTTGAGGACCATCTTTAAGTTTTTTATTTGAGTCTTCTCTGATATTTTAATGTAGGCACTTATAGTTATAAACTTCCATCTTAGAACTGCCTATGCTGTATCCCAAAGGTTCTGAAAGGATATGTCTCATTTTCATTTTGTTCTAGGAATTTTTTGATTTCCTCTTTGGTTTCTTCAATGACTCATTGATCATTTAAGAGTGTATGGTTCAAATTCCATATATTTGGTTTTATTATTATTATATCCTCTTTATTTATAAATGTTGTGGGGTACAGAGTGATAAGTCTTTTGCTATTTCCATTATGCAATTATTACATCACTTTTGGTCACACTTATCAGCTTACATATTTCACAGAAGCTTTTGATTAATGTATAGTAAAAAAATTGTGTGCATTTATGAGTTATATTCCTTTTTCCCCATGTATTTGTAGTGTTCCATCATGTAGCATTCCATTTGTTTTGATATTATCTTCTCCTTCTTTATTCTTTCCTTATTTCCTTATTTCCTGTCCTTTTACCCCCTTCCTCAACCTCTGCTTCCCCCACTAGTCTCCTCTCTCTCTTTCTTTTCTTCTATTCTGTTTTCATTTTCCCATCTTAAATAAGCCTGATAGAACACACACACACACACACACACACACACACACACACACACTACATTTTTCTTCAAGTTAGATTTATCTCCCACATATGAGTAAGAAATATGATATTTCTCTTTTTGACCCTGAGTTCATTTGCTTAAGATGATGTTCTCTAGTTCCATCCATTTTGCTACAAAGGACATTATTTCATTCTTTCTTATTGCTGTGTAATATTCCAGTGTGTGTGTGTGTGTGTGTGTGTGTGTGTGTGTGTGTGTGTGTGTGTGTATCACAATTTTTTTATATATTCCTCAGTTGATGGACATCTTGGTTGGTTCCATATCCTTAAAATAGTGAAAAGTACTACACCAAATGTGGAAATGCAGGTGTTTCTGTGGTATGATGATTTATCTCCCAATGGGTATATTCCCAGGGGTGGTACAGTAGGGTCATATGGCAGTTCTTTTCTTGGTTTTCTAATGTATCTCCATTATTGATTTCCAAAGTGGTTGAACTAATTTATAGTCCCACCAGGAGTGTAAAAATATTCCTTTTCTCTGCATCCTTGCCAGCATTTGTTATTTGTTTTCTTGATCTTGGCATTCTTACTGGAGTGAGATGGAATGTCAGTGTTGTTTTGACTTGCATTTCCCTAACGGCTAGCAATATTGAGCATTTTTTCTTGTGCTTCTTGGCCCTTTGAACTTCTTCATTTGAGTACTGTCTATGAATTTCCTTTGCCCACTTATGTATTAGGTTATTTGTTATCTTGAAATTTGCTTACATTTGTATAGTCTTTGACATTTCTCTTGCTGTTTATTTCCAGTTTTTTCCATTATGATCCAATAAGATATATAAAATTGTTTTGGTTTTTCTTTATTTGTTAACCCTTGATTTGTTGCTGAAAATGTGATTTATTTTAGAGAAAGTTCCAAGGGCTGCCAAAAAGAATGTATATTCTGGAGCTTTTGGCTGCAGCACTCTATGAAGTGTATTAAGACCATTTGATATATTGTGATATTTAACAATGATTTTTTGGTGATTTTTTTTGTCTGGATGTTCTACTGAAGTCACTGGTTTTGTATCTGGACCTATCTATGCCTTTATTTCCATTAATGTTTGTTTTATGAAATTGAGTACACCAATATTTGGTACATATGTATTTATAACTGTTATGCCTTCTTTATTGTTTCTTCTCTCTTTTTTAATATGTAATTATATTCTTTATCTCTTCTGGCTAATTTTAACTTGAGGTCTACTTTATCTGATATAAGTATGAATACTCCTCCTTTTATTTGGCTTCTACTTGCTTGGTATGTCAATTTCTATTCTTTCACTTTCAATCTGTGAGTGTTCTGGCCAGTGAAATGTGTTTCTTGTAGACAACAAATTGTTGGTTCTTACTTTTTAATCAAATAGTTTATGTCTTTTAATGGAAGACTTGAGACAATTTATATTTAGAGTTTTTATTGAGAGGGACCCAACTTGATGGCACATAACAACAACAACAAATTGGGGGGGGGGGTCTTGCTGATTCTAGTAATTGTATTGGATGTTTTCCTGGTTGGTTTGCATATTATTCATTCTTTTCTTTCTCCTTTATTCATATTCAAGGTTGTTGGTTTTTTGAATTAGACATGAATGATTCTCTCCTAGTTCTCACTCATTCATCTATTCCTCTGATTAAGTTATTTTTGTCTATACTGTCATGATTGAGACTGTCTTTCTTCCTCCTGAGGGTATAGGATTCCTTTAGGTACCTTCTGCAATGCTGGCTTGGTAGTCATGAATTTCTTTAGTGTGAGCTTGTCTTGGAAGGTCTGCATTTGCATTGATTTTAAATGATAACTTTTCTGGGTGTAATAATCTTGGTTGGCAATAACTGCCACTTTCAGGGCTTAAAATATATCATTCGTTGCTTTCCTGGACTTTAGGGTTTGTGGTAAGAGCTCTGATGTTATTCTGATTGGTTTGCCTTTGTGAGTTGGTGTTTTTCTCTCACAGCTTTTTTCTTTGTTTTGTAGTCTTGGCATTTTAACTATAGAATGTTGTGAGAAGGTTCTTTCCTGGTCATGTCTATTTGGTATTCTAAATGCCTCTTCTTGTCACATGTCAATTTCTTTCCCCAGATTTGAGAAATTTTCTGTTGTAATTTCATTGAATAGATTTTCTATGCCTTTAGTTTTTATCTCAGCTCCCTGAATTCTTAGATTTGGTTCCCTGATCATGTTCTAGAGTTTTTGGAAGTTGTGATCATGTTCTTTTATTTTTTTCTTTGTTGATAGCTGAATGTACTATTTCCTCACACTTCTCTTCCATCCCTAATTATCTTCTGCTTGCTCTAGTTTACTGGCAATGCTTTTTACTGTGGTTGCTTTTTAATTTCTTGAGTTCTTCATTTCTATCATTTATTTCCTTTTCAAAATATCAAATTTCTTGCTGAATTTCTCATCCATTTTGCTCACTTTTTCTACTGCATTGGTGAGTTTTTAAAATCTAGATCCTATATTGATTTCATTACTTCATTCATCTGCTTGTTTGTGTCCTCATTGAAGTCACTGATCATTTTTACAAGTGTACTTTGGAATTCTTTAACATTTCAACCATATCAATATCTCCTCCTTTGTAGGAGACATGTTGCCTTGATTTTTCATGTTTGTTACCTTTTTTGTTTTATGATTTATACCTCTCTTGAGATGAATATATATTCTCATTTTATTTGAGAATCTTCATAGTGAATGACTTTCTCTTGAGATATCAGTTTCTAGTACTACTCGCAGTAAAGAAGATATCTGACTGCACAGGTAGAATACCTGGCCAAACCAGATAAAGAAATAACAGTTAAAATCAGCTAAAGCCAACTACTGTATTACCAATGCTCAAAGAACAGAAAATGATGACAATAATATAGAGCAAGCTATGAAGTTACAAATTAGAGTAAAGGTCAAAATAGTAATTGCCTGAAATTAAATTGGAGGGGGTCATAGAAAAGGGAGAAAGAAGGAAGCAGCAAAGATTAAGTAAAAGAAAGGAAAAGGAAAAGGAAGATCCAAAAGGAAATGAATGTTAGGAAGAGGCAGAGAAAAACAGTAAAATATATATTGAAAAAATATTGTACAATAAAGTAAAATAATGAAAAAGTGTATAAACAAAAATTATGTTAAACATAGGAAAATCAATAAGAAGTTAAAAGCCTGAGAGATTTCTTTTAAAAACAAAAGTAAAAGTTATACTGAAAGTATGTGGTGGTGGTTGTTAGGTGCCATTCAGTCAGTGTCTGACTCATAAGAGACCCTACATACAACAGGCAAAACACTATTGTCAGTGCTTCTCTGCTATTTATAGGGTTTTCAATGGCAGATTGTTTTTTGGGAGTGGGTTGTCAGGTCCTTCTCCCAAGCTGGGAGAACCTGGCATTCCCAGGTGTTCTCCCATCCAAGTACTAACCAGGCTTAGCTTCCAAGATCTGATGGGATTGGATGCCACAGTGGTATGGCTGCAGGCAACTGAAAGTATAGTAAATACAAAAAGAGAGATATATAGAAAAAGATTAAAGCAATCTAAAAGAAAAGATAAAAATTACATTAGAAAAAAAGAGAAATGGGGAAACAAAATTAATGACAAAAAGAGAAAAAGAAAAAAAATAATAAATGAGCTGACCACCGTGCTATATACCTGCAATACCAGTGTCTTGGGAGGTTGAGGCAGGAGCATCTTGAGCCACAGACCAGTGGCAGCCTGCCAAACTCAAGGAGACCCTGTCTCAAAACAAAAATAAGAAAAGAGCATGGCATACTGCATAGGGGTATGACATTTGCCTCATACAAAGCCCTACGTTCAATCCCCAGCACTACAGGAAAAAAAAATGATAAAGTACCAGAGTGTGTTCTTTCCGTGTTTTCTAATATTGGTCTCTGTTAGGTGGAAGTGGTCATCAGTTTAGGATGGAGTCTTTCATCTGACTTTGCCTGAGAGTTGCCAGTCTCCAAAATTCCCCTCAGGAGATGGAGTCATCTCCTCTTCCTGGGCTGTGGAGCTACTGTCCACCTTTCTGGAGTTTCTCACCACTCAAACTTCTCAGTGCATTGGCCTCTCACCTTCCTCCTCTCTGTAACTGCCTGCTGCAGCTGTGTCACACCCTGGGGTTTTGGCAGATTACCCTCAGTCTCCATGACCAGTGATTATTCTTTGTTTTCAGCCTACTGGAGGAGCTCAATCTCACACAATAGATTCTCTCTCAGGCTGGTCATGGCCCTCTGAGATTTGGAGCATGACAAAATGAATCTCTTCTCCAATGCTGACTCCCTGAGTCAGGAATATCCACTGGCCCAGCAAATCCCCTGAATAGATCCAAGGGCTTCAAGGACTTTAGCCTTGTCCTGTGGGACTGCCAGTCTGCTTGCCGGGCTGTTTGGCTTGCCTGTTTTGGTGAGGGCTCCAGTTCTACTCCCTCCACAGTTTCTTTTTTGAAACCCTGATGTATACTGCTCCATCATTATCTACATTAACAAAACACAGCTGACACCTATTCCCAATCATTTTCTCTTTCTTCTTTCTTCCTTCCTTCCTTTCTTTCTCTTTCTCTTCTTTCTTTCCTTTCTTCTATGTCTTTCTCCTCCTCCCCTTTCTTTCTTCTACTCCCCTCCTTTCTCTTCCATTTTTCAATAAAAGAATCTTTGTTAGGCATTTTGTGGGTATAGGATATTGTGGGTTCAAATGTAGGCTATAAATGGTGCAGTGAAAGAATTAAATGTCTCTTAGAAATTTTAGAAATTAAAGTTCATTGTGAGTAGAATCAATAGTGAAGAAATGTTCGAGAAACAATGAATCCATCAGTCTGACAGAAGTGAAAAGAACAGTAGAAATAAAGAGAATAAGGTAGGTAATTGGCCAAATTTTGAAAACCCCTGTGTTCTGGGTTGGATTTTATTTTGTATGCAGTGGAGAAATATCAGTGGTTTTTAAATTACAAGATACACTTAAGAATCTCCTGGGCTGGTCACCAAGTGCACATTTGTAATCCCAGCCACTTGGGAGTTGGAGACAGAAAAATTGTGAGTTTGAAGCTAGAGGTAGACTGCATAATTTATCACAAGTCCCTGACTCAAAATAAAAAATAAAAAAATTGGCTGGGGGTTCAGCCCAGTGGTAGAACAGTTGCAAAGTATTTGTGAGGGCCTGGGTTCAATCCCAAAAAGAAGAAGAAGAAGAAGAAGAAAAGAAGAAGAAGAAGAGAAGAAGAAGAAGAAGAAGAGAAGAAGAAGAAGAAGAAGAGAAGAAGAAGAAGGGGAGGAGGAGGAGGAAGGGGAGGTGGGAAAGGAGGAGGGGGAAGGAGAAGAGGGAGGAGGAAGAGAAAAGAAAAAAGAAAAACAAGGATAAAGTCATTTGAAAGATAAACATAATAATTAAAATATAGATTCAGCTGCTCTAACAGATATTAACAATAAATGTGACTTAAATAAGATTAAGGTTTATTTCTCAGTCTATTAAGAATTAAGTCTTAAGGACTCCAGACTTGTAGGTTGACTCCACAAAGTCTAGGCTCTTCAAGCCTTGTACTTTGTTGCTTCACCATCCCTAGCACTTGTCCTTATCCACATGGTCCATGACAGCTTGCCTTTCTTTCCACATGTCTGCTATGGGAAAGGGGGATAGGAAGAGCAGATGCTCAGCTAAAATTCCAGGGTTCTATTTGTACAAAAAAGAATAGAGGAACAAGCATCAAACATAATTAACTTGGAAGGCAGCAGTGTGTGGTATGTTGTGCATTAGAATAGGGCATCTGGCTTTGTCTCTTTAAATCCCCTAACTAGCCTATTACTGTCTTTCATGTACAGGGTTCTAAACCAAATGCATGTTCCCTGTCCCCATGGAGAGAAATGAGACAATTTCCTGGTGACAAGGAGATACAGGATGGTAGAAAAGAAGTAGTAGCAGACTCAATGCCAAAAAAATGGGTTTAAGTTTCAACTTATAACATGAATGATCTTACACAGATTACCTAAACTTATTGAATCTTGATTTTGTTGCTATATGTAAGGTTCCATATAACAGTATTTATTCTTGTTGCAGTGTTAATCATAAGAATTAAAAAAGAGGATGGCATTATGTCTGCCTTGCTGTTTTAAAGGCTATACATACACATATTTCTATGTGAAGGTGCTTGTGTATGTGTTTTAGATAAACAGACAGATAGATAAAATAGAATAATATAATCAAGGAACAAGCATGAAAATGACTATGGCTGATCTTTATTCAGGTCTTTTTTTTTCTTCTTTGATTCCTCTTATTTTTTATTGGAAATTTTTAATGTACACCTTAATGTGACTCATTCTGACATGCTTTTCATTGTGACATTACCACATATGCATTTTGTTGTACATTATTCATATAGGTTCCCCCTTACCCTCTTGTACGATTCCCCCAACCCACCCCCCCATCAAAGACTTCTCTACCATTTACTTGTCTTTTTATGGTAATATTTTTCTATATATTCTTGGGTTCCAGTTCTATTTAAGATAGAAACTTTTCCTGCAGTGAACTTTCTTTTTACCTTGTCAGAACTATTATATGCATTTTCTAGACCA
>VMDO01029842.1:0-22117 GCA_007922755.1 Pedetes capensis | reverse complement strand
ATATAGTAAAAGATAGAGAAGACTTGGATGGGAAACTTAGATAGGAAGGGGGGAGGGGGGAAACATAGAGGAGCGTAAGGGGTAACCTATATGAATAATGCTTATCAAATTGCATATATGAAAATTGTCACAACGAAAAGCATGTCAAAATGAATCACATTATGATGTACATTAAAAATTTCTAATTAAAAAAAAAAAATAACAGGCAGTAAAGTGTTATTCAATGAATAAATAAAGCATGGTAAGGTCTGTATCCTATCAAGGAACATTGAAAAGTAGGAAAACTTAACATTGTTTGAAAAAGACATAGCCAAACATTTATATTTTTAAATTAAGGGTGATTTGCAATGTACAAAATACAATATGTAGCTTCCAAATTGCCAGGGAGATAATTGGAATGGAATAAAAAATAAAGTATGGGTAAAAAGAAAATGCAATAGTATGACAGAAACAAGATATTATTTGCAATAGCATAAATCAGTAAACAATATAACAATCACCAAGAAGACAGTAGATTAAAAGCATATTTGTACAATTGTTGAATGGCAAACAATAGATTGCATCAAAGGAATGAATTGGAATAACTATTAACTGCCTAAAGTTGAAGGAAAAAGCAAGTTGCTAGCATGATAAAATTTATCTAAATTTCTGAACTATAAAAATGGGAGGAGGGAAGAGAACTAAAATTGTCCCCAAACCAACAAATGTGTCTATAGTTATTATTTTTATGTATTGATAATATTTTATTTGTCATAATTTCTCAGACTTTTCTGTAGTTATTATTTTCATGTGTTAATATTTTATTTGTCACAATTTCTCAGACATTTCTGATTGTTTTTTCAATATCTGAAGGTTGAACCCAGGGCTTCATACAGGGTAGGCAAGTACTCTGTCAGTGAACTTCACCCTTACCTTCCTATCCTTTTATTTTTTGTTTTGAGATAAAGCTCCCTAAGTAGTGTGGGCTGCCTCTGGCCTCAAACTCACAATCCTGCCTCAACCTCCCAAGTCACCGAGATTACAGATGTGTGCCTGGGTGCCTGGATTGTGATTCTTTTTATTAAAGCTTACATGGTTTTGCAGTTCTCCATGTACTTATTTCACATTCTTGTTTGTTTTTCAAAATTTTTTCTTTTTAATTTAAATTCTTTTTAGCCAAACAGGTCAATGCTGCTCTGCACATTGAAAAGCTTCATTCTCACTGGGTGTGGTGGCACATGCCAGTAGTCCTAGCAACTCAGGAGGCAGAGGCAGGAGGATCACAGTTTTGAGGCCAGAGGCAGCCTGCATAACTTAGTGAGACCCTGTCTCAAGATGAAAAAAAAAATAGTCTGAAGGTGAAGCCCATGGTAGAGCACTTGCAAAATATGTGAGAAGCCCTGTGTTTAACCCCCAAGTACCATAAAAGAGAAAAAGAAAAAGAAAAAAAAAACAAAAACACAAGTTTGTTTGTTTCTTCTTCCAGTGTTCTTTAGCAAGAAGGGAAATGGCTGGATTTAACTTATAATTACCTCTACTTTCAGGGAATGCTATTTCTTCTCATCTTAAATCTGTCAGCTCCTCACAGTCTCACTATAAACACAGTACAGAGATGTCAACTCAATCATAAACTCAGAATTATTTAGGTATAGGTTTTAGCTTAATTGTACATCATATATTTTCATATCATAATCTAATTTGGACAACCACTTACTGTCCAAAAGTATTAGATTAATTACTCAATGATTCTTGCTTTTCTTGAAAACAGGAATCATACTAATTACCTACCTGTTTGGTATGCTTAGAGGTATACTGATGAATGATTTTGTAAATACCCCTCAGGTTTCACATTGACACAGTCTATTTTCAAGTATTCTCTTATAAATTTATAGAAGTCTCAACTGGACAAACAAAGGTGTTAGAGACCTGTTATCCAATGAGCCCATTTAACAAATGAGAAAATTAATTTTAAGAAGTCATGTAGTTTGTCAAAAGTCACAGTCAATAAGTGGTAGGAACAGAACTGAAGTTTATCTCTCTTGATTTACACTTTTAATGGCTGGAATTTGGGAGTATAACACATTGTGTATTTTTAGGACATTTCAGGAATGTGAATAATGAGAAAGCAGGTTGTGCCAACATAGTCTGGTTCTTCTGTTTTTTCCTTGGAAGTGTTCTTTGATATCTCTCATGTCAGAAGAAATAATACAGTTGGAAAATTAGGTGAAAATTTAATGTTTGGTGGGCTGGGATTTAGCTCAGTTGGTAGAGCGCTGCGCTGCAGTCTCTGAGGTCCCGAGTTCAATTCCCAGCACCACAAAAATGGGAGAAGAGCCTGGCAATCCACTCCCAAGGCAATCCCGAAACAGTCAGCCATTGAAAACCCTATGAGGGTCACTATGAGTCGGGTACCGACTTGACAGCACCTAACAACAACAACAACGTTTGGTAGTTTTGTGATCAGATTTCCTAAAGGATTCTAATATCCATACCTTATTTTTATTTTTAATAATTTATCACTTTCTCATTGAAACTTCTCATGATATTCTGCTATTCAAATCAAACACAAAAAGGAAATAAAGATTTCTCATGTTATAGAAGCAATGATTAAGCACAGGTTGAAAGCCCAAAATAGGGCATACAAACTGACCTAATGGGACATTATAAACCAAGGAAAGAGAATATAAAAATGAAAGTCTCCAAATTAGGAGAGGGAAAAAGTTATTAATAATTTTTAGTTTAATATAAGAATTTTTAAGAACTGGCCTTACAAGTAAGTAATGTAGAGCTGAGTGCAGTGGTGCATGCCTGTAATCCCAGTACTCAGGAGGCTGAGGCAGGAGGATTCTAGTGTTGGCCAAGATTGATTACACTCACTACAATTTATCTCTTACTGATTATAACCAAAATCTGGACATAATATTAAAGAGTAACCACTTGAGAATTTTGTAAAGCAAATAAGAAAAAGTGATTAGCAAGGGTAGTCAAAGCCTGAAACACTGGCACAATAATGAGTTTCCAGTATTTCCTTCCCCCTTTTTATCTCTCAGCTTTGACCTGAGGGTGAGCTAAATCTGAGAACAGCAGAGAAGATGTGGACAATAAAATATCTGAGAGCAAATGCTATTTATAGCCAAAAGATTGGGAAAGTGATTTAGCTGGAGAGCATAGGGCATCTTCCTTTGCAATGGACTGAATGTTTGGGTTTTCTCACATTCATATGTTGAAATATTAACCCCCAAGGTGATAGTATTAGGTGGCAGGGACTTTTGAATGTTATTAGGTCATGAGAGTGAAGCCCTAATGATTGGGTTTAGTGCCCTTACAAAAGAGGCCCCAGAAAGTTAACCCTTCCACTACAGGACAATTCAGTGAGGAATCTGTAGTCTGTAACTCAAAAGATGGCCCTCACCAGAACCCAACCATATTGGCACCCTGTTATCATAATTCCAGCCTTCAGAACTGTAAGAAATAATTTTTTTCATTGCTTTTCAGCCATTTAGTTACATGAGCCTGTTATTTCTTATAGCAGGCTTGTTGTTAGGTGCCATTGAATTGGGACCAACTCATAGCGACTATATATAAAATAGAATGAAACACTTCCTGACACCGTGTCATGTCTGGCAACATTGTTAGTGCTTCTCTATTATTCATAGAGTTTTCAATGGCTGATTGTTTTGGTATTGCTTTGAGAGTGGATTGCCATGTCCTTCTCCTATTTTTGCATTGCTGAGGATCAAACCTAGGTTCTCAGAGTGTGGAGCAGCACTCTACCAAGTTAGCTAACCTCCAGCCCTATAGCAGACTAAAGCATCCTTTTTGCCCCCTCAGCCTGAGGCCTACACACAAATTGTGCATTTGCAAAGCAGACCAAATGAAGCTTATCAAAAGATTTGAGGACAAATCTATGATCTACTCTTACTGCCTGAGTAACAAGCTGACCTCTCAGTCGTTCATGCACATAGGCTCTGAATGTGGAAACCGCCACTCACAAATGTTGTTGTTGTTAGGTGCCATTGAGTCGGTATCCGACTCATAGTGACCCTCATAGGGTTTTCAACGGCTGACTGTTTCGGGATTACCTTGGGAGTGAATTGCCAGGCCCTTCTCCTGCCACCCACAAATAGTAAGATAACACTTGCTGCCTGATCTTACCTATACTACTCAATTTCAAGATTTACTATAAACTTATAGAAATCAAGATACTGAGGTATTGGCAAAATGTAGATCTGTGGAACAGAATAAAGAGACCAGAAATAGATCTACTAAAACATGGTCAGTTAGTTTTGCCAGTGATGTAGAGATAATTCAACAGAGAAAGAATAGTCTTTTCACCTGGAACACCTGGACAGCAATATATATGTGTTAGGTAGTTATTAGGAGGCATGGAGGAAAAGGGGATTAAAAATGGCTCCCACTCAGCCATAACCTGAGACTGGGCCTCTCAGGACATTGGAAAGAAGTTCTTTGGATAACATCTAGGCATTGTTCTAGTGGGCCCCATTCCATAACCAAGATTAATGAGTGCCTAAGCCTTCATTTTATAAACAAACATTCCAAGATACCTGCCTACAGGCCCATTCTTTTGAAATATACCAAACAAGCCCATTAATCCATTTTATAAGACAAAGACCTCAGGTGCACAGAGTTCATTCCCTCCCTGAAAGACTCAGACTCCAATATAAGAATTTCATTAGACCTCTGCTTTTGGCAATAGCTCTCAAATATTCCCCACCCATACTCCTCAAGAGCAAACTATCTCTTCATAATAAACCTTATCTATGTCTTACTCTAGGGGCTGGGATTTAGCTCAGTTGGTAGAGCACCTCTCTACAGTCTCTGAAGTCCCAGGTTCAGTTCCCAGCACCACAAAACTGGGAGAAGGGTGTGGCAATCCACTCCCAAGGCAATGCTGAAAAACAATCAGCCACTGAAAACCCTACAAGGGTCGTTATGAGTCAGACACAACTTGATGGCACCTAACAACAGCATGTCCGACTCTACACTCTGTGTTTTATCTGAATTCTTTCAAACAGTGAACACAAGATCCAAAGTATTGTTGCCAGCTTCCCAGGAACACCAATTCCCAGACCCAGTCCTTAGGAACATAAGAATGGACCTGATGTTACAGACATCATACAAAAATGAACCCAAAATGAATTATAAACCTAAATGTAAAACATGAAACTATAAAACTTTTAGAAGGAAGCATAGCAGAAAATTTTTTTGAATTTGAGTTGGGGAAAGAAATCTTAGGTGTGACCCCAAAACCATGACTATCAAAGAAAATACTAACAGAGTTTCATCAAAATTTAAAAAACATTTGCTCTGAAGAATGAACTTCTTTTCCAATCTGTTTGCAATACAATGAATATGTTCCCCACACATACTTCACATGTTGCAATCTTAAGCCATAAGATGAGTTTATTAGAGGTGGAGTATTTAGGAGGTACAATTACGAAGCATGAGGGCTGGGGTTTAAGCTCAGTTGGTAGAGTGCTGCTCCTCACTCTCTAAGGACCTGGGTTTAATCCCCAGCACCACAAAAAATGGGAGAATGACATAGCAATCCACTCCCAAAGCAATCCTGAAACAATCAGCCATTGAAAACCCTATGAGGGGCATTATGAGTTGGACCTGATTTGATGGCACCTAACAACAACTACATTAAGAGCATGAAAAGATAAGCCATTGACTGAGAGACAATATTTACAAATCATGTATATGACAAAGAATTTGCATGCAGAGTATATAAAGAAAACATAACACTGTATAAAAGAAAACAAATAATCTAGTAAAAAAAATGGGCAAATAATTTGAGTAGACACTTCACCAAAGAAGACAGATGAGGAGGCACCTAAAAACACACTCAACATCATTGTTCATTAGAGAAATTCAAATTAAAAGCACAATGAGAGTGTATTGTATTCCTATTGGGATGACAAAATAGATGATAGATAGATGATAGTTGGATAGATAGATAGATAGATAGATAGATCTAACAATAGAGCCAGGCATGGTGACAGATGCCTATAATATCAGAACTTGGGAAGCTGAGTGAGGAAAATAGCAAGTTTGAGGCCAACCTGGGATATAGCGAGACCCTATGTCAAACAAACTAACAATACCAGATGACAGTAAAGATAAGGAGCAGGTAAAATTATTATATATTGCTGATGAGTATGCAAAATGGTACAGCCACTCTGGAAAATAGATTGCCAGTTTCTTATTAAATAACCACGCAACAACTATATATCTCAGCAATCCCACTCCTGGGTATTTTACCTAAAAGAAATGAAAATAAGGTCATATAGAAATGAAAATTAATATCATAAAACTTATACACAAATGTTGATAGCAGTTTGTCTTAGTTTTGTCTGTATTGCTCTAACAAAATACCTGAGAATAGAAAATTTGTAAAGAAGAAAAGTTCATTTTTGACAGTTTTGGAAGCTGAGAAGTCCAAGATTAAGCCTTTAGCAGGTTTGGTTTCTGGTGAGAGCACTGTCTCTACTTCCAAGATGGTGTCTTGTTGCTGCATCCTTTGGGAGGAGACAAATATTGTGTCTTCATGTGGTATAACAGAAAAGCCAAACCCTAGGTGAAGCCTTTGTTGTAAGGGCTTTCATCTCATTCCTGAGGGAGGAGCCTTTATGACCTCAACACCTGCTAAAGTCCCCACTTCTTAATACTATTAAATTGGTGATTAAATTTCAGCATATACATTTTAGTGGACACATTCATGTCAAAGCAAATCTTTATTCCTAATTGCCAAAAAGTGGGAAAACTTGTTATGGTTTAGATATGAAATGTTCCCGTGAAAGGTTCATGTGCTGAAGCTTGGTCTCTAGGTAGTGGCACTATCTTGGGAAGTTCTGAAAATCTTTTAGGAAGTGGGACCTAGCTGGAGGAAGTAGCTCGCCAGGAGCAGATTCTTGGAGGTGCCCTGCCCCTGGCCTCTACCTGTCTCTCTCTCTCTCTCTCTCTCTGCTTCCTGTCTATGAGGTAAAGAAGCACTTCTGCCACATGCTCTGTCACCATGATGTTCTGATGTTCTGCCTCAACCTAAGCACACGGGGTCAAGCAACCATGAACTGACCCCTATGAAACTGTGAGCCAAAATAAATTCTTCTTCTCTTCAGTTGTTTCTGTCAGGTATTTGGTCACAACAACGAGGAAAGTCACCTGTTGAGTGGATAATACATTGTAATACAGCCATACAATGGAATATTACTGAGCAATCAAGAGGAAACAAATTATCAACACAGGCAATAAGATAGATGAACCTCAATTCCATCGTGGTAAGTCAGGGATCAGTAAATTATTTGAGTTGCAGGCCAAATCTGGACACACCTATTTATTTACACATTGTCTGCAGCTGTTTTCATGCTACAATGGCAAAACTGAATAGTTGCAACAGAAGCCACATGACTTGAAGAGCTGAAAATATTTACTACCTTACCCTTTACAGAAAATGTTTGCCAATCTCCATAATAAGTGAAGGGAGTCAGATACTAAAGGCTACATATTCTATCTTTCCCTTTTTGCTATTTATTTATTTTATTTTATTTTTGTTTTTGAGATAGGATTTCTCTTTGTAACCCAGGATAGCCTGGAACTGGCTGTGTACACCAGGCTGGCCTCAAACTTGGGTCACTCCTCCTGTCTCAGCCTCCCAAGTGCTGGGATTACAGGCATGTGCCACCAGGTCTAGCTTTCTATCCTTGCCTTTACACAGCATTTTAGAAAAGGCAAAACTGTTGGGGTGGACATCAGGTCACAGGTCACAGAGGTTGGAACTGGGTGTAGTGATTGACTAAAAAGTGGCAGAACAAAAACATTTTGGGGTGTGATGGAACTGTTCTGTCTTAATTATGGAGCTCTTCCAATAGCTCTATGCATTTGCCAAAGTTAATAGAATTGAATACTGCACATCCAAAAAACATCTTCCCATATATAAACAAAAAACTAAATTTAAAAATTAAGTGCTGTAAAAATGACATATTTTAGTCCGGAAATTTTAACTGAAAATCGTAGAAAGTGCAATGGTTTTGATTTTTATTTATCTATTTTTTTAAACTATTACTCATGGTGCTGAGGATTGAACCCAGGGCCCTATGCATGCTAGGTAAGTGCTCTGCCACTGAGCTACATCTACAGCTCCAGCAATGATTTTTTAAATAGAAAAAAAAATATTTCATTGCTCAGGTAGCTGGAAGCAATAATGTGAGAGCTGACAAATCTAAGGGAGCCAGGGCTGAGAGAGGAGACCTGTAGACCACTGGGGCCAGCTTCTTTCTCACTGCTTGCCCTCACATCCTATGTACTTTGTCATTTGCTTCTTCTACGGATCTCCTTGGAGCAGGCTATCTGTCCTCTGACAGTCCCAATTTAGTCACCTGACTAGAAAGAGAGGTTGTTTGCCTCTAAGTATTCATTTAACAACTCCAGGGAAGGGCTATACTTGGCTCTGCTTGGCCACAGACTCACACCTTGATCAGTCACTGTTGCTACAAAGAACAAAGCAGTAGGATTAGCTAATCCCACCTCTGTGACCCAAGTACAGGTCTATTTTGAAATTAGAAAGCATGGTGGGTGGACAAAATATGGTAGCAGACTCAGTCAACCTTATTAGCCATCAGTTAATAAAATTAGCACAACCAGCATTCTATTTCTAGTTCACATCCATTTATAATTTCACAATTGTTTCCTTACACTAAGCAAACATTGATTTAAAAGGCAGGTTTAAAGTATTAAAAAAAAAAAAGATTTTGAAGCATTCAGCCCAAATTATCTGTGACTTATAGATCAGGGAGCTACTCTAAATTAAGTGTGAAAATATTGATTTCAGCTTCCAGTGTATTGCATTAAAGTACTGATAGTTCAAGAAACGATATAAGGGGAATGGTCTAATGTTGTAGGTATGTTGTTGTTGTTAGGTGCCTTCAAGTCAGTATTCAACTCATAGCGACCCTATATACAACAAGTGAAACAGTATTGTTAGTGCTTCTCTGCTATTCATAGGGTTTTCAATGGCTGATAGTTTCTTGGGAGTGGATTGCCCAGTCCTTCTCCCAAGCCTGCAGCCAGCACCTGGTGTTCCCAGGCAGTCTCTTATCCAGTACTAACCAGGCTTGACCCTGCTTAGCTTCCAAGATCTGATGGGATCGGATGCCACAGTGGTACAGCTGCAGGCATTGTAGGTATAGCCCAAATTAAAGGACTTTATTATGTGGATCAAGACTGCACTGTATCCCCTTTATAATTAAGCTTTCTTTTTTCCTTTGAAGTATCAAGCTTTAAACATTTTGAAAAAAAATTTTTTTTTGAAAAATCAAATCAAGATAGGCTCTTTCTTCTTTCTTCCTTTCCTCTCTTTTTTAATGGCACTACTGGGGATTGAATCCAGGTGTTCTACTACCGAGCAGCACCCTTAACCCCTTTCAATATTTTATTTTTGAGACAGGGTCTCACTAACTTGGGGCAGGTTGCTTCTGGCCTCAAACCTGTGATCCTCCTGCCCCCTCCTCCTGTGTATCTGGGATTACAGACCTGTGCCACAGTGCCCAGTTTATGCTCTTGTTAAAAGAGGAAAGATGCATAATTTAAAAGATTTTCTTAGGAAGTCATCAATCGCCATGATTAAATTTGGCTTACTAATTTTACTGCCTGTGTGTCAGTAAACTAGAACGAATATTATCTTTAAATGGGAAGGAGACATATAAAACCTTAATTTTCTCTTTTCATGCAGTGTATGCTATAAAGAAATCATTCAACAAAGTATAAACCTCCTTCCAAATCAAAAGACACAGAAGTTTCATTATTGCATTTTTCTCTTTTCATTTCTATAGTGTCATTGCAAGGGCTTCACCTGATGGGTTAGCTTACCCAGAGAAAATCAACTACAAACTGATCTCATGTCCCTAAATCACCAGTCAGTAACAGGAGGAAAAGAGAAAAATAAAAGTGGGCTTCCATTTGCCCAGCATTCTGGTTCATCAACCAGGGAACACAGACAGCAGCAGCTGCTCATTTACAGGGTTGCATTGATGACTTCTCCCCAGGAGGGAGCCACACAAAAGATCATTTGCCCTCAAACTCTCATGCTTCTGACCAGAGGAGGCAAAAACAGATGAAGAAATTGGAATATGACTTGCCTGAGAGTAACTTGGAACCATTTCAGAGAGGATTTATGTCACAAGGCTTAAGTTTTTAAACCTGATTTAGTAAGCATACATCTTTGCAAAACAACACTGCATATAAGCACAATTTCTATCTATTTCAGCTGGGAGTGGAAACAGAGTTTTCCATTCTTGGAAAATCCTCTTGGTATTGCTACAACTGGGAAGAAGAGTTAATTTATCTTACTGCTTTCCTTTTGTTCATTAAATTCTATTATTACACATTTTACAATTTTCTACCATTCTATTTTAAAACTTCAAGTTGAAGTGATGCATGATACCTAACGTTAAAGCAAGAATTTTTCTAAAATTGTGTTCTTTGGGAAAGTCTCAAAATTATCTATTAAACCCAAATCACTGCTTCCTATTAACCAATACCAATAAGATACAATTAGGTTGACAAGAAGAAAATGGTCAAGAACTAATCTGGTCATTCAAAACTGTGTGGTGATATGAAAAGCTGATCAAAATATTTCCTGTTTTCCAATATTGGAGACAAAGGGCAATAACATAAGGGCCCCATAGTCTAGTACAAAGAATGATTTGGGATGTGTAAGAGTTTGTCAATTTATCTTGCTGGCATCAAATCTCCACATTAGTCTCAGCCTACTGATTGAAAAAGAAGATGCAGAGGAAGAAGGGAGAGGCTAAGAGTTAGGCGAGGTTGGGAGGCAAGGCTGAGGAGGAGTGCAAACCAGCATCTGTGTGCCCAGAGGCTGACCTAGGGGATTTGGCAGCCAACTCTGTCATTGTTCCATGCCCTTATCCTTTACCTGACAAAATTACTTCAGCGAATGAGGAAATTAATATACTTTACATAATAGTTTAATCAGCTTATGGCCCTTCTAAGTTTTTCTATAGTGTTGTATAGAATTTTAATTTGCTTGGGTTTCTTAAGAATTACATGTTGTGTCCTATCACTGAAGACCATGTATAAATTACTATCATATAATTTATAATGTATCTCATAATATGGCTTTGTTCCAGTAGAAAAAGCCAAAGAAGCATTGATATCACCCCATCATTCTTTGACTCTAGTACTACATATAAGCAAATAAAATGTCTACATAAATTCTTATGAAAAATACTCAAATGATTTTGTGTTTAGACAGGACTATCACTGTTAGAAATTGAAAAAAAGTAATAATGGTGGGAAGAAGAGCAATGTAAACAGTGAAAAATACTGTAAGTATGATCATGGCAGCAAAAGATAATTTAAAAATTTAGAAAATATTGCAAAAATGGTAATGGATTATTATATTTTAATGGGCTTTTTTAGAAAAAGGGAATATTTATGCCTTCAGATGGTCAGTTACATTAATGAACAACATTACACTAATGACTACATTACAGTTTCTGTTTTTAAGCCCTAGTTATGTCAGGATGAATCTTCTTCACATGTTCATGTTCAATGACTGTATAGCCAGATTTTGTAGCATACACTCGCTCATGGATGATTTAAGGACACTTTTCATTAGTTTTAATTTCAAATTTTTTTATATGAAGCAACATATTTACAAATAGTAGGGGAAAATATTAAGTGTGAGGGTAAGTTCAACAGAGATTTACAAAAATCCTATTTCACAATAAATTCCAGAAAGTATAAAACTAATCAGTTTTTCTTTGAGATCTAGTCTAATAGCTTTCAAGTGCCTCCAGTCAATTTTTTTATAAAAATAACTTTATTAGTAAACTTATATAAATTTATATACTTTATTTAAAAATTATCAAAAAAATTTTTTCAGCTACAGAAATCAGAAACATTATTTCAGCCCATGGTAAGAACAATGAAATGGTTTAATCCTAACCTTTTTTATATCTCCTAGCAATATATGACCAGTATCTCTTTTTATTTCTCCTGGAAATTTTCTTCCAAGTCTGATTATTTTCTTCTATGGAAATATTCATTTTTAAATATGTTACTGAGAGGAAAACAATTTTCCTCTACCAATTTAGATCTGAATGTTGGGAGCCTCAGGATTCATTGACAATAGATTAAAAGGAAAATTTTATTGTACATGTGAGAGTACTCTGCATAGAAAGTCACTCTCTGAGTATCTATGGCTAAAGGTTTATAGGCCATTTTTAACAAGGGGTGGTTTGGAGGGCAGGACTTGTTGGGACTTCATATGATAGAAGATTCTACTCTTTTTTTCTTTTGTGTTTTTCCCTCCCTTTCTTTCTTTCTTCCTTTCTTCTTTCTTTCTTTCTTGACAGAAATCTCACTATGTATCCCAGACTAGTTCCAACTCACAATCCTCCCGCCCTAGCCTCTTGAGTACTGGGATTATAAGCATATGCCACACACCTGGTATCAAAGAAGGATAGAAGATTCTAACAAGTATCATTTGCACAATTTTTTTTTTTTTTTTGGTAATATCCTTGTGTACAAGGTTAGTTGCCTTCTTGACTAAAGACCTCTCCTGGGGCTTGGGAGGGTTTTTGGGCAGCAGACTCTCTTAAATCTCTGCTCTTGTCAGGTGAAGGAAGTTCAGATAAAATATCTTCCTACATTTACTAAAGCTCAGTTGTTTTCACTTGGAAGCTATTTTGGTAGGTTTTTTTATCTTTTCAGTGTTATGTGGCATAATTACAATGTTCAGAATTTCTGTGTCTTGATCTTTAAGCAATAATTTTAAAGCTTGTTTCACTATACATTGTTCAAGGCTGATGTCTGTTTGCAAATATTTTGAGATCTTACTAACCTCATCTAAAACTTCACATCAAAAATAAAGATGGCTTAGAATGGAAAAAACTCACCAACAGAGAGGAATTTTAGGGTAATCTACTTGAGCATACATTTTCTTTTGGATTGTAGAGTACTTAAAAACTGAAATCAAATTTTCAAACTCATTTGGACACGCAGCTCCATAATGAGTATGTCATCTAATCTGAGACAATTCTTTCACTGTTAGACACACATTCTTCCAAGGTTTTCTTTTCACCAATCAGGTGAGAATTGAATGAAAACATTTTCCCAAATTCCCAAAAGAGCCATATGTGGCCAAACACCATTAGAGTATGCCTAAAATCCCAGCTATTCATAGGGTTTTCAACTGATGAAACACAAGGCTCCGGGAATTGATGGGATACCAATAGAGATGTTTCAACAAACAGATGCAGCAGTGGAGGTGTTAACATGTTTATGCCAACAGATTTAGAAAACAGCTACTTGGCCAACTGACTGGAAGGGCTCTATATTTGTGCCTATTCCCACAAAAGGGGATCCAACTGAATTTGCAAACTATCAGACAATATCATTAATGTCTCACACAAGCAAAATTTTACTAAAGATCATTCAAAAGCTACTGCAGCAGTATATAGACAGGGAATTACGACAAAATCAAGCAGGATTCAGAAGGAGGCGGGGAACCAGGGACATCATTGCTGATGTCAGCTGGATATTAGCCAAAAGTAGAGAATATCAGAAAGATGTCTATGTTTTATTGACTATGCAAAGGCATTTGACCATGTGGATCACAATAAATTATGGATTACACTTCGGAAAATGGGAATACCAGAGCACCTAATTGTACTCATGAGAAATCTGTACTTGAACCAGGAGGCAGGTGTTCGAGAAGAACAAGGAAACACTGATTGGTTTAAAGTTGAGAAAGGTGTGCTTCTGGGCTGTATACTTTCACCATATCTCTTCAATTCATATGCTGAGCAAATAATCTGAGAAGAACAAATAATATGAGGAAGAACATGGCATCAGGATTGGGGGAAGACTCATTGACAACTTGCATTATGCAGATGACACAACTCTGCTTGCTGAAAGTGAAGAGTATTTAAAACATTTACTGATGATTTACTGATGAAGATAAAGGAACATAGCCTTCAGTATGGATTGCCACTGCATATCAACAAAACAAAAATCCTTACAACTGGGTCAGTATGCAACTTCACAATAAATGGAGAAAAGATTGAGGTTGCCCATGATTTTGTTTTACTTGGTTCTACAATCAACACCCATGGAAGCAGCAGTCAAGAAATCAAATGATGCATTGCTTTGGGAAAAGCTGTAGCAAAAGATCTCTTTAGAGTATTAAAAAATAAAGATGTCACTTTGAAGATGAAGGTGTGCCTGACTCATGCCATGGTATTTTCAGTCGCATCATATGATTGTGAAAGCTGGACATTGAACAAGGGAGACAGGAGAAGAATTGATGCTTTTGAATTGTGGTGCTAGAGATGATTATTGAATATACCATGGACTGCCAAAAGAACCAACAAATCTGTCCTAGAAGAAGTGCAACCAGAGTGCTCCTTGGAAGCAGGAATGGCCAGACTGTGTCTTACATATTTCGGACATGTAGTCAGAAGAGATCAATGCCTCGAGAAAAGCACTATGTTTGGGAGAGTGGCAAGTCAACGCAAAAGAGAAAAACCCTCCACCAGATGTATTGACACAGTGTCTACAACAATGTGCTTAAACATAAATAAGATTGTTTGCCTGGCACAGAATCGGGAAGTGTTTCGATCTCCTGTACATAGGGTCACTATGAGTCTGACTCGACTTGTCGGCACCTAACAACAACAACAAAATCCCAGCAACTCAGGAGACCCAGGCAGGAGGATCTCAAGTTCTGGGCCAGAGGCAGCCTACATAACTTATTGAAACTCTGTTTCAAAATAAAAATTTTAAAAAGGTGCTGGGGGTGCAGCTGAGTTGTAGAGAATTTGCAAGGTATGTATGAAGCCCTGAGGTCAGACACCCAGTACCACAAAAGAGCCATGCATAAAGTGTGAATTCTGCAAAAATTCAGAAAATGATTTGCATAAGACATGCGTAAGGCTTGAGAGTCATTCCTGTGACTGCATCAGACACAACTATGTGTATCTGTCAAAGTTGCACCTTTGTCATATCACTGCCCACAACTAATGATTATGTCTGTCCATCATCACTCAGTTGTTTCAAATTCTTTTCTTTGGGCTCTGCAACAGAATTCCAGAAATAACAACAACAACAACAAAAAAAAAAAAACCTGAAGAATGATTCTTTATTTCAACATTACCAAATTCATCTGGGCATATCTGACCACTTTGCACACTTGGTCAGTGTGAGAGGCGTGGAGAATGCCAGCAAAAAGAATTCCCAAGTATTGTGCTCTTAAAAATATCTACCCCTACTCAGTGGTATCACTGATTTAGTACTTCATCTTTCTTGACTTATTCTTTAGTTTGTAATTTAAAAAGAACATATTTCAATACCCTAAGTATATTATTCAAATTCAGTAAAATATTATAATATGCACAATCTGAAATTTACAAGCATCAGCCAACTATATCATATCTTATATTTTGCATTGTTTTACTCTATTACATTTTAAACACAATAACTCCAAGCAGTCACACAGAACAACAGAACTGATGTTCTCTAGTTCTATTTCTTTACCATCTCTGTGCTATTATTATTTAATTTTGATTTATTATTTAAAAATGAGAAGATGGGGTACCGCAAAGGTTATGTCTAAATTAAATCTTACTCTTGTTTGGTTGGTTTCGGTTTATGTTTTTGTTTAATCAACTTTATTAACTGAAAATTAATAAAATGAACACAATCACTATTTTATTTTTAGTTCACATCTATTTGTAGCTTCACAATTGTTTCTTTACACTAGGCAAGCATTAATTTGAAAGGCAGGTTTAAAGTATTTTTTAAAAGTTTTTTTTGAGACAAGGTCTCACTATGTAGCGCAGGCTGACCTTAAACTCTAGGCTGACCTCCTGCCTCTGCCTCTGCCTCTGCCTCTGCCTCTCAAGTGCTTGGATTATAGATAGGTGTGCACCACCACACCCAGCTCAAATCTTACTCTTTATGAATTTATTCTTCATGAAGAATGTAAGTTACTGATTTCTTTTGTATTTGGAACCAACAAATTCATGGGAATTTCTCTAAATTAACTTCCATGTCCAATAAATCTTTCTTAAAAGATAAGCAATAAAAATGTCTTAATTTGAAGAATATATGTGAACAATAACTAGTAATTATTTAGATCTTAGGCCAAAAAGAGATATATATGAGGAAGTATTTTATCACTAACATTGTTTAGAATTGTTGGTGATTGATGGTGATAAAAGAGCAAACAGACTTGTAATTGGGCTTTTCAATTTCTTTGTTTTTTGAGACAGGCTCTTGCTATGTAGCTTCTGCTGGCTTAGAACTCTCTATCCTCTTGCCTCAGCCTCCCCAATGCTGGGCTCAAAGGCACTGCACACAATACCCAGCTTTCATAGTCTGTTTTCCTACTGATTTTAAATTTTCTTCAGACTCTGCATTGGCTTATTTCCCACAAGCAGTAGAATTCTCCTACCACCCCACCCTTGGGGTACTGTAAGACTCGATTCCCCAGGGAAGGCGGATCGCATCTTTCAGAGAGTTCCCAGTGAGAGATGGAGACCAGAATCGATGCAAACGCAAAGGATTTTATTGTTCCAGCGCGAGGGGGTCTGCCAAGCTCTTTTGAACCAGAGACCCCGAAATGCAGAAGCGAGGGTCTTTTATACCCTTACAGAAGCAGAAGTCGCGCTTTAGCTGACTTATACAATCCTAGTTGGTTACATTAGTTAACTTTTGAACTGATTGGCTCAGGCAATTAAAGAGGTGCGCGGGAAGGGAAGAGGGTTACATCCTTTCGAGCTGCTGGTGTCAGCAGATATGAGCTGACAATAACAGGATTGTGGCAGCTTGAGATAGTTCGGGGCTTCCCAAGTTGGGAGGGGCTGGGTCACTCTCAAGGACAGTAGAAATTTTTAACACAGTCTAACTTGAATGGCTGCTTTGTGGTTAAGCTGGGACCTTCAGTACCACTGGTCTACAATGATGCTCTAGCCAAGAGATTCATTTTTAAGGTATTTGGGACTGTGTAAAAGGAGAAAACTGCTTTCTAGTTTCTTGATTATTTGCTTACCCATTGAGCTTGATGACGTGCCTTGGTGTTCCTAAGTGGGAAAAGAAATTATGTGGTCGCATAGCCTGATAGAGAAATGACAAGACTGTCCCCATTCGAAGTGCATGATTATGGCTGAGGCTCTGGAGTTGGGCTGTGGTGCCTAAGGAAGTTCTTAGGGATAAGGCTAGATAATGAAAGTATAGAGACAAGTGATAGTAAGAGGGAGAAAAAGGAAATTTAATCAACGTGCACATTAGAAAGAGGAACAGAGAAGCAGGTCCATGACCACCAAGTCTGTCTTCAGAGTCCTGATATGAGCTTTAGGTTTACGTAAAGGAAGAACTGTGGCAGGGGGCTAGAGTACACGGGATGGCGCAGTCTTGGTCAGGGTGGGATCTGGCTGACCATTATCTCAGTTCTGGTTCAGCCAGGTGGTCAGAGTTATTACTGCTGTCATAGCTTGAGGGAAGCAGTCTGTTTTCCATCAGATGATTACTGCTGCTCCAGGATGCAGCCTCACCACCATAGGTAATTGTCCTCATTTTGGGAGTGGTCTGTCCTTCAAGGCTTGCCATTTGTTGGAATAGTTTTGGTCCCTTGTCATGGAAATGTTTATCCTTCAGCCCTGTTGTTCTTGGAATCCAAAGCAACTGCAGGAGAAAGTGACTCAACAAGGGCGGCTTAAGAGGCAAAAATAGAGCCAGAGAGGGGAAAAACAGAGTTAGTTCAGCATGTGGCCAGTGCCCTGCTTCACTTTTACTTTGTGGGCCCAGGTAAGGAGTCCATGCTTTTTAGCAAAAGCAGTTTCTAAGTCCCTATTACAAAACTAGCCTGCAGCCATACCACTGTGGCTGATGCCAAAGCTAAGCAGGGTCAGACATGGTTAGTACTTGGATGGGAGACTGCCTGGAAACACCAGGTGCTGTGGGCTTGGGAGAAGGACCTGGCAACCCGCCCCCCCAAAACAACCAGCCATTGAAAACCCTATGAATAGCAGAGAAACACGACAATAGCGTTTTGTCTATCGAACTAGGGTCGCAAAGAGTCAGACAACAACTTGATGACACCTAACAACAACATTGCAAAACTACAATCAGCAAAAGAATAAGAAAAACAATCTCATTACAGTGGATGAAGGGCTGCTCCTATTAACATCAAATCAGTAAAACTGCCTTGCTCTGTGCAGCCTTCCTTATAAGAAAAAACTCTTCCATTTTTTGCCTTTCTGACCCAACATCTCTCCCACATATTTCCATTTAAGCCTCTGGCGCCTCAGGCTAACCTGTGCTAGGCAAAGAGGGTGGGGGAAGGAGAGTGGGAAGAGACCTGTAAAGTGATTGTGAAATAGATATTTTAAGTGAGGAGGATTAACTCTTAACAAAGAAAATCACCCTTTCTTAATAACCAGGTATACTGACGAACAATGGCACCTAACAACAACAACAACATGGAGTCACTCCCATGTGCCCTTGAGGGAATGTGTTAGCCCCTGGGAAAAATACATGCAGAGGGCTATCCAAAGAGTAGGAGTTTGGGGGCGGGGAAGCAGAAACTGTCACTTTTGTAATTGGGTACTTGTGTAAGTTCAGTGTCCTCCTTCACCATGGAATAATGGCTGGACACCGTTTGTTACCAGGTGAGTCCAGATACTGCTGGCCCCTGCCTGTTGCCTGGAAGGAAACCAAGGAGTTTTCCTAATGCTTTGTTCTAGTTGTTATTGGGTTTTTGTGTTAACATCTGTGCAACCATCTTGATTTTCAGCCACCATTTCATAAGTTAAGTTTTTGCCTCGAGGAAGGTCATTTCAAATACTTATCTTGGCTTCTTGGTATTGCCCCACCTTACTTAATCTATTATCCCATCGGGCCCCAGGCTTATCCCCTTTGGACATAATCTGATTTAAAAAATGGTGAGGTTAGGGGTGGCACTGTTTGTGGCGACACCAGGAACCACTCCCCTAACATCTGCCTCAACTGGAAAATTCCACTCTACCCCCATATAAGGAGCCATCTTGCTGTACCTTGCGGCTGTTCTCATTTATGGAGGCAGCCACTCTGTTCTGCTTATTTAAAATCCCTCATGTGATTTCTTGAGTGCAGATTGGTTTTTGGGAGATACTTTCAGTTGTCCTTTCCTTCTAGGAATTATACTGGTTGGGCCCAGGATTTTCTTTCAGAAATTGCTCCATTTGACAGCAACATTTAGATTTTGCGTTTATTCCCCCATTATCTAAAGCTTCAAGTATCCCGAAGGAGAACTATTTAGTTATGGAGATTTTTCCAAAGATATATGTGTGCCTCCAACATGTACAAAATTCTGTCTCAAAAATTAGCTAAAAGTTATTGCATGAATCACAGCAACTTGTCCTTCCAATGATGTGGTTTTCCATGTTTGTTCTCTACTTTCATCACATTGTATTCTTTGTCTTTGCATTTGTTCTTTCCATTTCCTCTGGGAAACACAGGGAAATGCTCTAGAATTTTCTTTTGTCTTAGGTAATTATAAAGTCCAAATTATTTCTTTCTATGTAAACACCTCCTAAATTATTAGCATACTCACTTAAATAATGACTAGAGATTATTGAGTCTACAACTGTACCACCCTGGTGTCTGATCTTGTCAGATCTCAGAAGCTAAGCGGGGTGGGGCCTGGTTAGTCCTTGGATGAGAAACTGCCTGGGAACACCAGGTGCTATAGGCTAGGGAGGACTAGGAAGCCCACTCCTGAAATAATCAACCACCAAAAGTCCTATGAATAGCAGAGGAGCACTGACAATAGTGCCGGGCATGGCACAATATCAGGGAGTATTTGGCTCTGTTGCATATATGGGGTCTCCATGAGTCAAACCCAATTTGATGGCACCTACAACAACTATAGGAGGAAATCTATGTTAGGGAGACCCTGACTCAAAAATAAAAAAATTAAAAAAAGGGCTAGGGACGCAGCTCAGTTGTAGAGAACTTGCAAAGTAAGCATGAGGTGCTGGTTCAGCAACCCAGTACGGGAAAAAAAAAAAAAAAAGGAAAATTAAAAATGTGGTTGTCAGTGACAAGGACTTGAAATCAGTTCTGTTCACTCCCATTCCAATGTTTCCTCTGTACCTGTAACATATGGCTCTATCTTCTCTGTTCCCGTTAACTGCATTCCTTCAAATTTCCTAAGCTCAGTTAGGTGACTCTCATCTCTGTCTCTGTAATGTCTTACCCATCCACAATCCCTGAAACCTGTAATTTCTTTTAAAGTTCTGATGCTTTCATTACAATGCACAGCATCCTTCAAGGGCCCATTTCACCTGGCAACATGTATGAGGCCACAGAAAAAGCATCTAACCCATATAACCTGCCATGTTATTAAATTATGTTATTCATTATTCATTCCTTCTCATGTGAGCTGGATCAAGATTTTACATCTTTAATTATTTTATTATAAAAGTGACAATGGTAGTAAAATTTCAAATTCTTCAGAGGGTGAAAAAGTAAAGTCCTACCTCTCCCTACTGATTGATTGCCAGAGCTTCTTTCCAACGGTATTAACAGACTCTTGTGTCTGCCACCAAGAAGCTATCACACAAAAACAAACATATTCACATATCCTTTTAACAAAACACATTTGCATTCACAAAAACAATGTTAAGTAAAGAAAACAAGCTTCAGAATGACAGAAGAGTAAGAAAGCAAGTTGACCAGGTCATGGCATTTATGGAAACTTAGAAAGGCACAGGTCTTGGGATGTAGCTCAGTAGTAGAGTGCTTGGCTACCATGTGTAAGTCCCTGGGTTCGATCCCCAGCACCACACAAAGAATAAAACAAAATAAAATAAAAGGGCACAAAGCCGAGCACAAAGCGAGGCACAAATCCAGGCACAGTGGCTCACGCTTGTAATCCCAATGACTCAGGAGGTGGAGGCAGGAGGATCACAGGTTCAAGGCCAGAAACACCCTGCATAACTTAGCAAGACTCTGTCTCAAGATAAAAAATAAAAAATTGGCTGGGGGTGTAGCACAGTGGTAGAGCAATTGCAAAGTATGTGATGTTCTCTGTTCAAGCCCCAAGTACCACCAAAAATAAATAAATAAGTAATAAACAGTCATGAGAAAATAATACTGTATCCATGTTACTTATAAATATATTGTTGTTGTTGTTAGGTGCCATCAAATCACATCCAAATCATAGTGACCCTATGTACAACAGAACAAAACATTCCCTGACACTATGCCAAGCCCAGAACTATTGTCAGTGTTTCTCTATTATTTATAAGGTTTCTAATGGCAGATTGTTTTGGGAGTGGGTTGCCAGATCCTTCTGCCTAGCCTGCAGCACCTGGTACTACCAGGTGGTCTCCCATCCAAGGACTAACCAGGCTGACCCTGCTTAGCTTCTGAGATCAGACAGGATCGGATGCCAGGATGACTGCAGACTATAAATGTATTAGAAAGTAGACTAGACACTGAACTCATGTGATTCTCAAAAGCCAAGTAAGGTGCAAAGGAGAAGAGAACATCAAATTTATTTGGAATTTTTACACACTTTCTCTCTCTCTCTTTCTCTCTCTCTCTCTCTCTCTCTCTCTCACACACACACACACACACACACACACACACACACACACACACAGGGAGGGGGGTGGGAAATATGACCAATGTTAAAAATTATCAGTTTCAGGATTAGGTTCATGGTTCATACATTATTCTCTGGACATTATTTATTTTAAAATATATTTCAAATAAAAAATTTAAAAGCAAAAAGAAGTGATAGATTCATTTAATACATACTGTTTTGTACTCTACTTTAATACATACTGTTTTGTACTCTTTCCATTTAACAATGTATTTTAGAGAGTTTTAATATTTCATTGAATATAGATGAACTCATTTTAAAATGGTTACATGTCACTAAACTATACACTTAAAAAGTTTAAATGGTAATTTTTATGCTATATGTATTTATCATAATTTTTTTAATCATCTAAGATTGTATGGTATTTCAATCATTTTGTAACTCTCTTGTGGATGAACATTTATGTTGTTTCTGGTTTTTATTTTTTAAATGTTTTTGTTACCA
>VMDO01029841.1:0-22134 GCA_007922755.1 Pedetes capensis | reverse complement strand
GATTCCTGGGCCTCCTTGGAAATGTGCATCAAGTTTAGAATGAGAGTTTATAGGAAATATATTCTTCTTTTCAAGGTTCTCAATACCTGTTGACATTTGTGCCTTTCTCTGCATATATCATTTTGTTGCTCTTGCATCTCAGTTAAATTTGCTTTGTCAAATTCACCAAGTTCTGCATAATTTCACTGCCAGATCTGCCCGGGCTTGCAGGGTTTCCATCACTGATTCAATCCTTAACTGATGATGTGCCCATTAGATCCAAGAGACCTGTATGCTTTTTAAGGATGTATGTTGTTTGTTGTTTGGTGTTGTCGAGTTGGGCCCAATTCATAGTGACCCTATGTGCAACAGAACAAAACAGTATCCAACACTGTGCCAGGTACATGATATTTTTTATTTTTAAGCCCATTGTTGCAAACACTATGTCAATTCATCTAGTTGAGGGTCTTCCTTTTTTACATTGACCTACCACTTTCCCAAACATAATGTCCTTCTCCAGGAATTGGTCCCTCCTGACATTTCCAAAATACCTAAGATGCAGTTTAGCTATCCTTGTTTCCAAGGAGCACTCTGATTGCACTTCTTTTAGGATGGATCTATTGGCTTTTTTGGTTATCCATGAGATAGTCAATATTCATCTGCAGCACCATAATTCAAAAGCATCAATTGTTCCTCTGTCTCCCTTATTCAATGTCCAGCTTTCACAACCATATGAAGTGCTAAAAATACCATGGCATGTGTCAAGTGCACTTTTGTCTTCAATGTGACATCTTTAGTTTTCAACACTTTAAAGAGGCCTTTTGCAACAGCTTTTCCCAATGCCATGTGTCTTTTGATTTCTTGACTGCTATGTCCACAGGTGTTGATTGTAGAACCAAATAAAGCAAAACCTTAGACAACCTCAATCTTTTCTCCGTTAATCATGAATTTGTGTATTGACCCAGTTGTAAGGAATGTTATTTTGTTGATATTGAGGCACAATCCATACTGAAAGCTATGATCTTTGATCTTCACTAGGACATGTTTCCAAACCTCTTCTCTTTCAGCAAGCAGAGTTATGTCATCTGCATAATGCAAGTTGTTAATGAGTCTTTCTCCAATCCTGATGCCACATTGTATAGGCATTTCTTTTGTTGCAAGTGGCTTTTTGTTTTAGTTTAAACATTTCTTAAAATATTTTGTCTGTTTTGGTTTCAAAATATGTATATATTAGCATTTTGTTAACAGAATTACCAGGTACAAGGCAAACATAAATACATCCCTTGGATCTGCTAGGACTATACATCACCTGTTAAGGGTTAAGTCTAGTCAGCAATGACACTGAGAACCAAGAAGAGTAAGAAAAATTACCCACAAAATAAAGAATCATTTTCAGAGAGATTCAAAGGAGAGCGTAAGTTGGAGAAAACACTGAAAAGTGACTTCCACAGAGTTTTTATCTATTCGAAGACTGCATTGTTGGAGGGCTTGAGGGTTGCTTCTCAGCTTCTTCAGAGGACATTCAGATAATTGTTGCAGGTGGAGGTTGAGAAAAGAACAGCAATGTTCTGATAAATATAGTCCCCTTTTAAAGTGTTAACCCTTTTGTCACCTGCCATTTGTATATATACTATGGAAGTAGCACTGAACATGTTCGACTTTCTTTTCTGAAAAGCTTTTAGTTAGCTGGTGGTCTGTATTATTTCCACATTTAAGCAATAAATCAATGTTTCTTTTAAAATTTTTAACTTTTTTTTTCAGTTAAGTTTGTTGCCAGATCTCCCAAAAAGATAGCTGAAGTCTATTAAATATGTTGATCACTACTATTGGAGAAGGTGTTGGCAAACTTTTGAGTAGGGTGTGATGCTGCTGATGTATTTTTCTAACAATGGAAGAATGGTACAAGATAAAGAAAGGACAGGGGAAACTGGGTGTTGGTAGATATAGACAGGATTCCCCTGTCACTGTCTTCCCTCTACTTTCCATCACTCAGAAAGTCAAGTACCTGCAGAGTGTGCACAGGAGCCAGGACAGTTAAATCCGCCTGTCTCTGACACTTGAGACTTGAATATGCCTTCAGAAACCTTTCTCTGACACAGGATATAGGCCACGGAGAGGCCTGGAACATGAGTCCTTACCCTTGGGGCTACTTATGCAAGTCAGAACCCAATTCCTTGGACTCCAAAACCATAGAGCCTAAATTCTAGGGAAAACAAATAGAAATAGCCCTGGTCCCCAAATTTTTTGCAGTTATAATGTTTCTCATCCCATAATAATAAATGGATATTCACTTTTAAATACAATCATTTAATAAAGGCTAGCTTCAGCACAGGCATTTTGGGAGACACATGTTCACAGTGGGGACAAAACAGAGCATGTTGGTGTCTTCAGTGAGCTTAATCTCCAGGTAATTTTATTGCATCTTGCCTTCAGTTAGTTTTCCTGATAGTTGTATGATATTTTGAGATAATTAGCAGCATCCTGAAATATGCCCATGTTATACTTGTTTTATAGATCATGATAGAAAATCTATAAAGCTTTCCATTTTTTCAAGCCTACTTAAATGGAGACAAGGAAGGAAAGAGGGAGGAAGGAAGGGAGGGATTAAGGAAGGAAGGGAAAATGGAAGGAAGAAAAGAAGGAAGAAGTGAAAGGAGAGAGAAGGAGGGAGAGAAGAAATTTAAATTGGGTATTCACAGATACACTTCTGGGAAATTACTGAGAGCACCAAAGGTAGGTTGGTGTGTGTATTTCTGATACCACTTGATGACCTAGAAATTTTCTTGCCTCTTAATTTTCTCTTGCTAAATCATAGCATTTCCTTGTTTGGCATAAAGAACATGGTCTTTCTCTTTTTGTTTTTCCCACTAACAATATGTAATTAACAACTTAGTTATTACAGGAAGGAATACTGAGGACATTTCAAGAACAACTAATTAAGGAAGTATTTCCTGAAATTAGTATATTTTTGTTTAACTATGTTAGAAGAATCTGAATATAAAATTCTATGGGTAAAACAATAGAGTTACTCTGAACCAAGGGGAAAAAAATCCTGAGAAGATATTAATGAGATATGAATAAAATAGAAGTTGTCATCCCCATAGCATTCTTTTGTAAACTTTATCATTTGAGAGAAAACTAAATCTTCATTATTAAAAACAGCTCTGTGAGCAAACATTACTAATCAATCACCCTTCAGAGTAAGGCACTGTTTAAATAGAAATTTCTATGAAGATGAAAATGTTCTATGCATGCAGCCAATAACCATAGGTGGCTTTCAAGTTTAAGTCACCTAAAATTAACAGTTCAGTTGCAGTGGCCGTATTCTAAGTGTTCATTAGCAACATGTGGCCAGTGGCTACCATGTTGAATAGAATAGTTCTGAAACCTAAGATTGAAGTTTAGGTATGTAGTGAAAATATGTACTCAAGGTTTTCTACACATGGGTAGGAATGGGAAATGTTTCCCAAAAGCCCGCTATGAATCATCACCAAAAAGACCCACTTTGTATTATCCGGAGGATTTTTTTCCTCTTTCCATCAAGTTTCAACCAACAATTAAAACAAGCTAGCATTACTTAATTTGATCTTCACACCTTCTGCAAATTCACAGATCTCCCCCTGGAGAATTCCCTTCATATATATTTTATACAACCTGTCTATTGAGTATAGTTTCCAAGTACTTAGTGTATGTTTTCCAAGTAAGTTCAGTTTTCTGGTTCTTTAAGTATATATATAATGGAAATTCTCCCTACATAAAGCCTATCTATGTCTTAGCAACCACACTTTCCAAGGCTGTCCCATAAAGCAAGCTTCTCTGTTTATTTTTGTCTATTTCTGTAGCCCAGACTACGCAATAAGATTTCCCAATTGACAAGAAAGATGAAAATAGACAAAGTCATTTATTGTACAGGTGAGCCTTTGGAATATCTTTATTTCTCAAAGTTTCAGAGTTTCATATAATCCATGGTCTCAACCTGAGAGCCAATCACAGATTCCTGCCTACTTTTCAGTCAAGTGGGTATCATAGCTCATATATGAATGATAGAGATTATTCATAATTAGTCCATGCAGAATATATCTAGTCCAGTTTGAAGGGATTTTTGTAAAAGATAAGAGTTATACTTAATCAGTCTGAGCTTCGTGCTGTAAAGTTTCATAACTACAATGTTATAAGCTTAGAATCCAAATGCGGCCAAAATCTTTCAAAAGCAACTTTCCATCTCTACCTGTCCCCAAAGAAGTTTATCAGGGGGAACTCCTGGAAATGCTTTGCTTCACTCTTCCAGAGTCTGTTCCAATCTAAACAGTTGGGAAAGAGACTAGTAGGGCAATCCTCCCCCCAAAAAAATCCTTTTAAAATGGAAATAAAAGTGCAAGCAGTCCAGAGCCAACCAGGGCCTCAAGTCTGCCTTGAGAAAGCCCTTGGGATCTCATTTCTTCTAATCTTCATGGGTAGATTTACTTACTCATTATTATTATCTACACCTGGACCATCTCCAACTCGAAATTAGCCCTGGCAAGTGGCCTTGATTGAACCATATTCAGAATCATCTCCTATAGGACCTGACTATTGATAAATATATTACTAAACACTTTGTCTTTTTGAGAGCATGTCTCTAATATAATTACAAACAGAATTTACTTCCTAAATTGGCTTTCTTGGTTAAGATACACATACTTTAGCTCTGAGATATCAAAAGAGTATTTGTCCCATCATATTCTTACTTACTGGACTGATTCCAACCCAAACACAACCCCAGGTCTGAATCCTAATTCCTCAGGTTGAAGCCAAACAAGATGGGCCTCAAGAGAATATATAAGATAAAAATGAGACGTGCACAATGCAACGCTATGATTAGAACTACCTCTGATATCAAACACAGGAGTCGGTTCCCTATTTCAACCCAACCCATCATTTTATCTCCAAAAATATGACATGAAGAAGTCATGTTTGGAACACATGTAGAAAGTAGCAAGATTAGTCTAAAAACTATGGCTTTAGGGAAGCTCAAATCTAATACAGAAAGAAGGAAAACAAGGCCAGGTTTTGAGTAGGTATCAGCACACCATGGTGCATGACCAATTGTGCTGCCTGTTTTTGTAAATAAAGTTTTACGGGAATACAGCCACACCCATTTGTGTGCATTGTCTGTGGCTGCTTTCAGGATACAATGAGACAGATGAATAGCTGTAATAAAGACCACATAGCCCATAAAACTGAAAATATTTACTGTCTGCACCTGTGCAGAAAGTTTGCTGACCACTGGTTTAGAGTTACATCTTGCTGAAAACAATAATTACTGGAGTTCTTTGAAGCAGTTGTTTTGAACTGTTTCTTTACACACCATATAGGGTAACCTTTGTGCCTCAGTTGGGAAAGTAACTCTGAGCCTCATCATTTAGTTGTCATAAGATCTGAGAATAATCATTTCATTTACTTTTGATACATGTATCTTCCAGCTATCTTTCAGAATTTGAAAGAAGGCTGGGAACATCTCCGAGGCTGAATTTCAAAATCCGTGTCAGTCTGACACAGAGATCCTGCAAGTGTTAGCAGCTAGAACAGCAATGCATCTGCCCGGAGGACGGGGAGGCTGCTGCCTGATACGTAGTCGAACAGGCCTTGGAATGAACTTGAAAAATCAAGCCTGATTTCTTTTCCAAGTTTTCGCCATAAATAATCCTTTTTTAAAAGGTTCCAGTAACTCACCCATTAGGAGGGAAGAAAGTGCAGCAGGATGATGACACAGTGGTTTTGCTCTTCCAAGGTCATGTGCGATGTCAGGCTGCCATCTGCAGCATGTCAGTGTTTAAACCACAGTCACTCAGGAACTTTAATGAACCCCATCGACTTGGGTCCATTCCATGGAGGGAGAAAAATTTTGCTAGCACGAGGAGCAAAGAAAGGTTTAGACCAAGATTTCCTCCTCGGTGATAGTCTTTTTTTTTTTTTTTTTTTCTTCCTCACACACGCCACTATTTTTAGGTTGATTCCATTTCCTGATCACTTTTTAGGCAGTCACGGTGATAGTAAATATCAAAGTGAATTACTGTCCTGTACCTGCTAGAAGTGCAAGAGAACTGTCCAGACATGGTATGACTGAGCATCTACTCACAGCCACACAGATGTCATCATCACCATTGTCAAGTGTCCTGCCAGGTGGGGTGTAGCAACAGCAGGGCAGAGACCCAAATGCCAGGAAAGCTAACATTTTAAAAACCCTGGTGAATTTGTAGATTAAAGAATCTATGGGAACTGCTAGGTTCAGCAGCATGGATACTGAGATTGGGATGATTTAGAGAAGATCAGCGTGGCCCCTGTACAAGACAGCATGGCACATTCCTGAAGTGCTCACGCTGTTTAAAAGAACAAATCATCCAACAGGATGTATTGGGGTGCTGCGGCTACCATAACAAAGTACCACAGAGTAGGTGGCTTGGACAATAGAAACTTCTCCCTCACATTCTGGAGTCTGGATGTCCAAGATGTAGGCTGAGTTATTGTAAGGGCCCTGTCCTTGGCTTGTGGATGGCTGCCTTCTGGCTGTGTCCCCACACAGTCCTTCCCCTGTACCTGTCTGTGTGGGATTATGTTTACAAGGACAACAGTCATTCCCAGCTCTATAATGCAGTCATTAGGATGGCCATTCTGATCAATTCATTTAACCTTAATTATCTCTCTAAAGATCCTGATTCCACTAACTCCAAATACAGTCACATTCTGAGGTCTTGGGAATAGGAATTCAACATATGAATTGGACCAGGTTCGGGGACACGATGCCACCCATTAACAGGCAACAAGAAGTTAAATAAAGAACCTACTTCTAATGTTTGCACATGGAACACAGCAAGTAATGAGGCATTAGGATACCAGGAAAGAAAAGCAGAGAAAGAGGGAGAGACGGAGAGGGCCAGAGAGGGAAAGAAAGAAAAGAAGCTTGACAAGTGACTAGAATCTAAACAAGAGATCACGTTTAATTAAGAAATTCACTCCATCTTCGCTATGGGAGGAGGAAGAAGTCTAAAAGAGGAGGTGTTGGAAAGTGGAAATCCCAGTCACTAAAACCATACGTGTGTGTGTGTGTGTGTGTGTGTGTGTGTGTGTGTGTAAATGGAGTTTTAAAGCTACAATGCTGCTGTAACCACTAAATGTTCTACTACTCTGAAGCCATCAAACTACAAGACAGTAGATAGAGGCCAGCAAACGCTGTCCCCAGAGTATTCTTTTAAATTTGCACGACAGATTCAATCCAAGTTGAGAAAAGTAGAAAAGCCTGGCTTTGCTGTTACTGAAGGTGACTCGTGGTTCATTGCTAGACACTTTCACCCACAGTGTCTGTGGAAGGGGAGAACTCCAAAGTCGCTTTTCATACCCTGACTGCTCCACTGCACATGGCACCTCGCCCTATCATATGCCACTCTTTGCCCTCCCCTGTCCTTCCCTAGTCAAGGATTTCTGTACTTATCCCCTAACTTGTTATTTCTTCCTGATACCTGGAACAACAGCCTCTATTTATTGCAATTCCTGCCATTTGTGGGGCATATGCTCTATAATTTATGGACATTGTTTTATTTGAGAATCACCATTCAAAACACCTCAACCACATATATGCATTTACCAAGAGCAACTTTATACCAGAATGGTTATAAAACATGTAAATTTAACATTTAACACCACATTTTATAACCGTATCATTTGATATATTTAGAAACTATGAGTGGGACATGACTTAACGTCTCATAATTCAAGTCAAGTCAAGTCAAAAGGTGTAAATTAGGAACCAACCAGTTTAAAATTGTTTTTGTCTTGCAATTTTGCAGAAGTTGATACAGTCTGGCTGTGAGGCTATTTTACTTCATGCATTGATTAACTTCTTTTTCACTGATATTTTTGAATCATAAAACTCATAGAATCACAGACAATTCAAATTTTAGATGACCATCTTCCCAAGGCTTAGCTTAGTTGGTAGAACATTGCTCTGCATTCTCTGAAGTCCCAGGTTGGATCCACAGCACCGCAAAAACAGGAGAAGGACTTGGCAATCCACTCCTGAAGCAATCTCTAAAAATCAGTCAGCCATTGAAAACCCTAGGAGGGTTGCAATGAGTCAGACCCAACTCAATGGCACCTAACAACGGTCTTCCCACGACAGTAACTAAAATATACCTAAAGCAGCCATTATTGATAAAAGTATATTCTTCATTAATGGAAAAGTTCAAATAAAGAATAATTGCTCCTTTTAAGATTAATTCTAGCTACTGCAAATGGAAAGCGGGCATGATTTTAGGCGTGAGATTTTAGGGTTTACAGAATGAAACGGTCCCTTGCAAACATTTTATGGTACAATCCTGCCATCTGGTGGCCAATATGAAGTATTTCACTTTTAGTTGGACAAAGTGATTCTCCTAACCTTTCACTGTTCCTGGTCTCCTTTGATTCCTTTTCGGTTTTGTGTTTTGTTTTGCTTTGCTTTGTTTTGTTTGTGTTTGTTTTTATTATTCCCCAGCCTTCTAGTAGGTAAAAGAATCTGAATTGCACACATAGACATTATAGAATCTTCTTATTTAAAACTTGTGAATGAGGTTGTTCCGGGTATTCACTGCTTTGTATTCAGACAACAGGAAACCATTTCCTATCCCACCATTTAGAGGTTGGGAGAGCGCCTCTCTGCAGTCTCTGAGGTCCCAGGTTCGATTCTCAGCACCGCAAAAATAGAAGGATGTGGCAATCCATTTCCAAAGCAATCCCCAAACAGTCAGCCATTGAAAACCCTATGAGGGTCGCTATGAGTGGGACATGACTTAACGTCTCATAACATAGCTTCCATAGTCTCATAACAACATCTCATAGCCTGGCCTTCCCTGCCTGTGGCTTCCGCACAGGTTAAGGAGGCCTGGGACTGAAGCACGTCCCAACTCAAACCCATTTTGTCCTGCTACCTGCCCTCCGCCTCACCTCATCACCCACTGCACTTCGCTGCGCCCTTATTAATACACGAATACTCTCACTTTGATGTTTTAAGGAGTAATAGCAGGAAACCATATCTCAGATATCATTTGAATCTTATCAGCCTTGGCACATAGAATGATCCACGTCTTCTCACCAACAATATCAATGAAAAGAATTTTAAGATACAAAAACAGGTTCGTGGGGTAACTTTTAAGTCGCATTTTAGCTGTCCATGCAGGATTAGTGAAGCATTTTCCAAATCTTGGATCTCCTCTGCCACCTTCAGGAAGTTTATAGTAATGGCAGATACTACAACTGCTTATTTCAAAAAACTGAAAGTTAGCTGAGGCTTATAATAGAGTCAGGTAGGATAAGGGTGGCTGATGTTTTGTTTATGGTATTACACACGATCTCGTAACACTTTATTGTCAACTTTATTAAACAATGTTGTTATTACATGCCACTGACGACTCCTAATGATCCTAGGTACAACAGGATGAAACACCACCCCACACCGAGCCATACCAGCACTATATTCGACAGTGCCTCTCTAGCCTCTCTACCATTCATAGAGTTTCCAATAGCTGATTGTTTCAGGATTGTTTCAAGAGTAGGCTGTCAAGTCCTTCTCCTTTTTTTTTTTTTTTTTTTTTTTGAGACAGGGTGCCACTAAGTTACACAGACTTCCTCTGGTCTCGAACTTGCTATCCTTCTGCCTCAGCCTCCCGAGCCCTTGGGATTACAGGAGTGTGCCATGGTGCCTGGCTCCTTCTCCTATTTTTTCAGTGCTGGAGATTGAACCCAGGGCCTCAGAGCATACAGAGCAAGCACTCTACCAACTGAGCTAAACCCCAGCCCCCTCTATAATGTAGTTATATGTAATAAAAGCGTACAAATGTTTGACAAGTTATATATAATAAAGTTATGCAGAAAAAGAAATATATATTCATTCTATACGGAGAATAGTTGACACATAGGGAGTTTTTTATGTGGAAGACAGTGTTCTGTGTGCTTTATCATTGTTGACATGTTTACACAATTTTATTTGCCTCCATAATTTCTGTTCTACAGAGTAGGAAACAGAGGTTTTGAGAAGTCATTAGTCGAAAAATAAGCACCTACTTTGAACTCGTGGCTTCAGAATGGGTGTTTCTTGCCATTGGTCAAATCCTGTCTTCAGTAAGTCAGAAGATAACAAGAAAGCATGATGCTGTGAGGTAAGAATTAGTCAACATAGCATCATATGGTTGTGAAAGCTGGACATTGAATAAAGGAGACAGGAGAAAAATTGATGCTTTTGAATTATAGTGCTGAAGATGACTATTGTGTATACCATGGACTGCCAAAAGAACCAATAGATCCATCCTAGAAGCAGTACAACCAGAGTGCTCCTTGGAAGCAAGGATGGCTAGACTGTGTCTTATGTATTTTGGACAGGTCAGGAGGGACAAATCCCTGGAGGAGGACATTGTATTTGGGAGAGTGGTGGGTCAATGGTAGAAAGGAAGACCCTCATCTAGATGGACTGACATAGCGGCTGCAACAACGGACTTAAACATAAAAATGATTCTGTGCATGGCACACTGTCAGAGTTTCATTCTGTTGTACATAGTCGGACACTACTAGTTGGGTCACCACTAGTTGGACCCAAATCGACGGCACCTAACAACAGACATAACATTGCCCCTGCGTCCACTCAGCAAATAATACTGGACACTGAGAAAGCAGACATCAATGAGACAAGCAAGGTCTTTGCTCACTACAATGTGTGCTGGTAGAGAAGGGCTGTTTTACACTGGGCAGTCTCAGAAGAGGTGATATTAAACTCTGGTCAATCTAAAGGAAAATAAGCTGGTTTATATGAAGTTTTATGGAGAACATTCCAGAAAGACATGAAGAACTGATGCACAAGCCCTGAAAGGACATGTCTAAGGGACATAAATAAGGGTCATTGTCAAAGATGGGAAAGGGTGAAGGAGGAACGTCTGAGAGCCAGACACGACCACCATGTAGAGGGACTGATGAGCCAGGCCATGCATGAGGATTTTATACTAGGAGGGAAGAGAAGCCCTTGGGAGCCTTAAAGCCCAGCATAAAGGTCACCCTCCTGCTTTTTTGGAGACCATATTTTAAGGAGAAGAGATTTGGGAGCAGGATTCCCAGTGAGAAATAACTTACAATAGAACATTGCTGGATGAAGATGGCTTTGAGGAATAACAAGGAAAGGACAGATGGAGAGGAGCCACGGTAAGCTGTGGAGGGTACAGGGGTAGCTGATGCTTTCAGTGAGGAAGTGAGGGGGAGAAAGTGAGCCGGAAGGAATGCCCAGGTATGGGTGGCTGCTGGAAGCTGGGAGAAGAAAGCTTAACAGAGGAGGAGAGCAGATTTAGGATTGCACACGAGACCCAAACTAGGTGCCTTCTCTGTCATGTAGTCCAGGCCTTGAATCTCACTGAAGACTTACACACCTGTCTGTAAAAGTCTGGGAATGAGTCCTTGTATGATTAGTGTCACTGAGTCATTTGGTATTTAGTTGTAGTTTGCACAGAACAGCTGTTAAACCTTCTAAGCAAGACTTGAAACCCAAGGAAAACTGTGAGTTTAGTATCTTGAAATTTAGAGGGTACAGGTTCAGATTCAGTTCAGATTTACAATTTTACATCCTATGTGTAGATAGATAGATGAACAATATTTTTTCCTTTTTAAATAGATAATAATACCAAAAAATAAAAATAAAAACTGATCCCAAACCAATTTCTCACTCAGTTCAGGTTCAAGTTCAGGTTCAGGTTCAAATTTAGAAAATTTGTTTAAATGCTTGAAATGGACTGGGTTCAGGGTTCAGATCTGGGTTTGGTTTGAACCCTTGCTATGGACACATAGGATTTAAACACAAATCCTAGCCAAACTCACACCTTCTAAATTTTCACATACTGACCCCACACCTGAACGTAAACTCAATTTTTCACAGATTTGAAGCCCTGCTTCCAAGGCAACAGGTAATGACAGAAGTACTCCTTAAAATTAATTTGAATGATCCTGTGCAGCAAAAAATAGGAGGAGCAGGTATATTCAACCCTCAAAGGAAATATCCAGAAGGGAAGATGAAGTTATCTTCTAGAGTCACAGTGTTCCTACCCCTCTACTGGTTTGAAACAGATTTTCATGTTATATAATTCTGGAAACTTTGGAGTCAAAATTCCCCTTGATAACAGAGCTAGCTATCACTCTGCTTATGGATTTTTATACCACAGATTCTCGATTCTAATCCACACCTCTTTGTTGTGTTGTTGTTGTTAGGTGCCATCCCGTCGGTATCCGACTCATAGCGGCCCTCAAAGGGCTTTCAATGGCTGAGTGCTTCGGGATTGCCTTGGGAGTGGATTGCCAGGCCCTTCTCCCATTTTTGCGGTGCTGGGAATTGAACTCGGGGCCTCAGAGACTGCGGCGCAGCGCTCTACCCACTGAGCTAAATCCCAGCCCCCACACCTCTTTAAAGGACTCAAAATCAGATACTCACATGTCTGTCAGCTTGTTGTGTGGTAGGGGCTGGTGTGTTGCTGTAGTGCTGAAAGCTATGCCACTAGTATCTGAGATACCAGCAGGGCCACCACGGTGAACAGGTTTCAGCTAAGCTTCCAGATGAACACTGACTAGAGAGAAGGACCAAGGAACCCACTCCCCAAAAAATCAGCCATTGAAAACCCTATCAATAACAGAAGCATTGTTCAATATGGTGCTGGAAAATGAGCCCACCAGGCTGGGAGGTATTCAAGAAACAACTGGGGAAGAGTTGCCTCTTCAAAGCAGAGCTGACCTTAATGATGAGAATGGAGTAAACCCCTGGGACCTCCTTTGCTGATGTGGCATGACTCAAAATGCGAAGAAACATAGTGGCTACAACATTGGGCCCAACATAAAAAGATCATGTTCATGGCACAATGTTGGGTATTGTTCGATCTGTTGCACATAGGCTCACTATGAGTTCGGTCAGACTTGACAGCACTCAACAGCAACACAAACAGATGGGGATTAGAATCTCCTGCAGATTGGATTGCTGTTGAGAGCACTCTCTTGAGAGTGATTTTACTCCACATGTGATTTTGTAGCCCACTAAACCACTTGAAAGGGTACAGAATAGAATCAAGAATATATGGTTTATTGAAATGAACAATTAAAACTGGAGTGTGTGTGTGTGTGTGTATGTGTGTGTTTTACAATGACATTGTTCTTCACACCAGCTTCCATCAAGTATTGGACCACTTGGGCTCAATTCTTTGCCTTAAGTTACTTTTAAAAGATCATGTGAGTTTTGAAAATGATTGCTACAAAATCTGGATTTTTTAAAAGAAAATGCCATGAAGTCAGAAAGATTCTGAACACAATATACATGAAGTAGAAATAAAGAAATAGAAAGCTCCGTCTTCTGGGAAAGCATGCAAAATTATCAATTACACAGAACTAACTTATATTTAAAATTCACTGTCTTTCCACTGTAAGAAAGAGATTGTAGGAGGTAGGAATATTTCCACCCTGTTCCTTAGAACTTTTATAGACTTTCCATTTTCTAGCTAATGTTGTTCAAAGACTTGGAGGACAGCTGAATACTCATATTACCAAAATCACTACAATATGTATTCTACTAAAAGATCAGCTACAGACACAGCCCTGTGGCATCCAATCCTATCAGATCTCGGAAGCTAAGCAGGGCCAGCCCTGGTTGGTACTTGAGTGGGAGACCGCCTGGGAACACCATGTGCTGTGGGCTTGGGAGGAAGACGCGGCAACCCACTCCCAAAAATCAATCTGCCATTGAAAACCCTATGAACAGCAGAGAAGCACTGACAATAGTGTTTCGCCTGTTGTACGCAAGGTCACTATGAGTCGGATACCGACTCGATGGCACCTAACAACAACAACTAAAAGATCTATATTCAAGGATATTGTTCTTGATTACTAATAAAATACACTTTTTGATCTACATTTAAGATGATACCAGTCTTTGGAAACATGGTGTTTTTGATTCTTGAAGTAGGGTTTATGTAGCTAACCTATTGGAAGGCTAAGCTTGGATTTCCAGGTACATTCTACTTCTTAACATAGCTAGGGTTGAAATTCAAGCTTCAGTCAAGAGGTTGGGCTAACAACTCTTTAAGAGTCCTTGGAACCCTGAATCCCTATGAGTCTATGCTGCTCTCAAAAACTAGGTCTGAAGATATAACTCATTGATAGAGTGCTTCCCTGCATGAGGCCCCGGATTCAATTCTCACCATCAAATGAAAGTAATAAAAATAAAAATAAAAGATTGTCTTCTCAATAATGCTCACAAGAACTTTTGAGGTAGATATTATCATTGTCCCAGTTATTGAAAGAGGAAACTGAGGAGCCTGGTGCTGTGGCTTACATCTGTAATCCCCACGACTTGGGAGGCTGAGCCAGGAGGATTGTGAGTTCGAGGCCAGAGGCAGCCTGCGTAACTTAGCAAGACCCTGTTTCAAAATAAAAAGTAAAACGATGGGCTGAGAGTGCGGTTCAGCAAAGCATCTGCAAACGCACACGTAAGCCCTGAGTTCAACTCCATGGTACCGCAAATAAAATTTAAAAATACAATAAAATAGGCAGCTGAGGAACAGAACGTTGAAATAACTTCCTAAAGGTCAGAGGATACAAAATGCTTTCCTCCAGACTCCATGTTTAAGATAACTGGAAACCACAAAACTGTTTTGTGGCTTAAAAGACACACAGCCAAAATTTCTAACGGTCATGTTACCTTCCAAAAAGTTTAAGAATCCAGTCAGGAAGCATGAATAGCCATATTGTTTAGCCCTTGGTAACTCTGAACTTGATCTTCAGAGTGAGATCCCTAAGAGGCAATCTTGCTACTGGAACATGATCTTTGCTCACAGAACAGGAAGACAGAAATTTCAGAAGCGAAATGAACATCTCAGTTGAAGGCTCAGAGGATATGGCTTTCAGCCAATTTATTTTAACTGATAATCCATGAAAAAGTTAGAGTAAGTATCACTAGAGAGGCAATGTCAAGAACACCAGAGAAACTTCTAAGGCTGTATAACATTGACAACCTCTTTCAAAAACTGTCATAATCACTCAAAAGACAGAAAACTATTTATATACACTCCAAGATAACTAGTTGATAAATACAAATAGTCAGCTACAAATTCAGTCATTTTATCATTAACTAATATGATTGAGGGCTGGGAGTTAGCACAGTTGGTAGAGTGCTGCTCTGCAGTCTCTGAGGTCCTGAGTTTGATTCCCAGCACAACAAAAATGGGAAAAGGGCCTGGCAGTCCACTCCTGAGGCAATCCCAAAACAATCAGCCATTGAAAACCCTAGGGTTTCAACGGTCACTCTGAGTGAAAACCCTAGGGTTTCAAAGGGTCACTCTGAGTCAGACACACTACTTAACGGCACCTAACAACAACAATATGATTGAGCCTGCAGCTGTAACACTGTAACGACCAATCCCGTCAGATTTTGGAAGCAAAGCAGTGTTGGGCCTGGTTAGTACTTGGATGCGAGACCACCTAGGAACATCAGGTGCTGTAGGCTAGGGAGACGGACCCGGCAATCCACTCCCAAAAATCAATCTGCCATTGAAAACCCTATGAACAGCAGAGAAGCACTGACAATAGTGCTTCGACTGTTGTACATAGGGTTGCTATGAGTCGGACACTGACTGGATGGCACCTAACAACAGCAACAACAATATGATTGAACGGGCCATTGTTTTGCCAAGAAGCAGATGACCTGTGCCCACCTTGAAGGTAGAAAGGACTGCTAGTCAAGTAAGTGTTTCTGAAACACACAGAGAGTATATTGACCAATGCCTCCAGCTGTATCACCCTGCCATCCTATCCCATCGTGTCTTGGAAGCTCAGCAGTGTCCAGGCCTGGTTAGTATTTGGATGGGAGACTGCCTGGGAACACCTAAAGCTGTAGGTTTGGGAGAAGGCTCTGGCAGCCTACTCTCAAAAAATAATCAGCCATTGAAAACCCTATGAACAGCAAAGGAACACCTAACATAGTGCCAGGCATGGCACAGTGTCAGGGTGCGTTTTATCTGATATACATAGGATTGCTATAAGACAGACCCAACTCAATGACACCTAACAACAACAAACATATCAACCAACGGCATTCACAGTTCACTGAGAGATATATTAATATGTGCATAAATGTGCATCAAATTAAAATGGAAAACTGCATGGAAATCTTATTAAGTGAGCTTTGAAAAAAGAGAAATCTAAATAAGTAAGAAATAAATTTTCCTTAAGATAATCTTTAGTTCTAAGGTAAAGGTTGTTGTTGTTGTTGGGTGCCGTTGAGTCGGTATCCAACTCATAGTGACCCTCATAGGGTTTCCAATGGCTGAGTGCTTCGGGATTGCCTTGGGAGTGGATTGCCAGGTCCTTCTCCCATTTTTGCAGTGCTGGGAATTGAACTCAGGGCCTCAGAGACTGCAGCGCAGCACTCTACCCACTGAGCTAAATCTCAGCCCAAGGTAAAGGTAGCCATCCAATATCCATTATATAGAACATCATAGTTTAATAGAATTCTTTAATGACTGTTGAAATAACCACTTATGTTGACTAGGCCACACTCATCTAAGAGACTAGAAGAAAAAGTCTCAGAGAAGTCAAGTGATGTTCCCAGGATCATATAGCTCACTAGTGTCAATGCCAAGACTAGACCCGGTTTAATCTATCTCACAAAAATGAAAGAAGAAATTTTTGGCAACAGAAATGAAGCTGGCCCTGCAATATTATGCTACACAATCTTTCAGCCAGCTCTTCCAAACTTATCCTGTTTAGAGTCTTCAAAGAGTATTAAGATTAATTAGTTCACTACATGACACAGAAATCTTGAGGTATTCCTTGCTGACACATCCAAGAGCTATCAGCCTCCTATCAAATCTATGAATTCTTCTTATATGATCTTAAAAGGATCACCTGTCATCTTAGATGTTGCTTGTAAACATACCTACTATTCAAAGTGGGTTTTTTCTGAGCTTAGAATGATTGAAATGGAAGAAGAAGATGAATATAGGAATATGTTGTTATTAGGTGCCGTCGAGTCAGGTCCAACTCACAGCAACCCTATGTACAACAGAATGGAACACTCCTAGACACTGTCCCACACCTGGCATTATGTCAGTGCTTCTCTCCTATTCATGGAGTTTTCAATGGTTGACTGTTTCCAGATTGTTTTGCAAGTGGGCTATCAAGTCTTTCTCCCATTTTTGGCAGTGTTGAGGACTGAACCCAGGGCCTCAGTGCACTCAGAGCAGCACTCTACCAACTGAGCTAAACCCCAGCACCAATAATATGTACCCCATGTTAATTAAAACCTCCACAATGGATTAATCTAGTAATAGTAGAATAAATTCATTTTCCTTTTCTTTTTGAAATCATGCATCTAAAACTAGAAGTTGAGTGAGGGAAGAATGTTGTTGTTGTTGTTGTTAGGTGCCATGGAGTCAGGTCCAACTCATGGCAACCCTATGTACAACAGAATGAAACACTCCCTGACTCTGTGCCATGCCTGGTACTATCGTCAGTACTCCTCTGCTATTCACAGAGTTATCAATGGTAGATTGTTTTGGGATTGCTTTGGAAGTGGACTGCTACATCCTTCTCACGGAGGGAAGAATAGATGTTACAAACTATGATTTTGACAGGAAATTTTTAAAAAGCCAATTTTTCTTTTTTTCTTATATTTATGGAGTATAGTTTACATATACAGTGTGCAATTATCAAATAAAGATTGTTGACATTTCCATCTCCTTAAACTTTTTTCAAAAAAGTTTCTTCCTCTATCCTACAATATCTGGAAATGTCTTAATTAGACGCCCATGGTTTCACAGTCCTTCTGATGGACGCCCATCTCAAGTCAAGCCCTCTCTTCCTGCAGACATTGGGTGCCCACACACGGTGTACAAAGCCCTGGGTTATTCTCAGGAGAACAGAGGCCCCTCTCTACTTGGCCTTGTACTGTCCACGTGGTCCTGAGGCAAGACACTGTGCATGTCCTCATCTGACGGGGAAAAAGCAGAAAAAGAGTAAGGCCAATTCTGCATGCTTCCCAGAATTAAAGACAGTTGAGGCAAAATCAAGAGTAGAAAGTACTCTAAGATGGAAAATGTTGTTAATAGACAAAGTGTGCAACCAGCAGCAAGCCATTGTCATCACGTGGGGAACTGTAGCAGAGACAGCGAGATGAAGGGCAGGTATTGGTACACCTACCACCTGCAAAGGGTTTAGCTCAGTTGGTAGAGCACCGCACTGCAGTCTCTGAGGTCCCAAGTTCAATTCCCTGCACCACAAAAATGGGAGAAGGGCCTGGCAATCCACTCCCAAGGCAATCCCGAAACAGCCATTGAAAACCCTATGAGGGTCGCTATGAGTCGGATACTGACTTGAGGGCACCTAACAACAACAACAACACCTGCAAAGGGTTGGGATTAAGCTCAGTTTGTAGAGCGCCGCTCTGCAGTCTTTGAGGTGCGGAGTTCAATTCCCAGCACCACAAAAATGGGAGAAGGATGTGGCAATCCACTCCCAAGGTAATCCCCAAAAAATCAGCCATGGAAAACCCTATGAGGGTCGCTATGAGTCAGACACAACTGATGGCACCTAAAAACAACAACAACCTGTGAAGGAAGCCCATCCCTCATCATTCAAGACTGGTTTCTTAATGGGCATCATCATAGCCTCATTGCCAGAGCAATGACTTCACAACTGAATAATGGATCTCTAAGGTTGAGGCTGAAGGCTGCTTAGATGTTTCCACAGTTCTTAGCATCTGCAATCCTAAAGCATGAGCCTTCCTGTAGAAGGCCAGCACTTCCCAGGGTTCACCCCCAACTCCTGGGGCCCTTATGGAAGCAGAAGGATTAACATTCTTAGCACAGGAGACAGGGTATTGTGGATCAAAATGAGAAGATAGGGCCCAACAACTCAAAAATCCTGTATTAGCCGTTAAGCCAGGTGATTTGAATTCCCAGCAGTAACTTCTCGTCTAAAGTGGCTACTCTCAAATCTCATAGAATTAACCACATAATGTGAAAAGAATCATCTTCCATGAAGCAGCACCATTTTAGAAATATAACTTATTCCACATGGTTTTACAAAATGCTTTTTCTATAATCTGTCTACTATATTTGTCTAGACAGAGATTCAGTCCTTTTAAACACACACACACACACACACACACACACACACACACACACACACACACACACAGAGTTTTCTGCTAACTACTTAGTGATTGATGCTCCTCCATCTAAAAAGTCAGTGAAATTCCAGAGGCTTCTAAATATACTCTGATGTTTTTATGGAGTAAAAAAAAATAGTGCTTTCTTTTCATTTATTTATTTATTTGCTGTTAGATAAAAGATAATATCTTTGCTGGGCACAGTGGGGCACACCTGTAATCCCAGCAGCTCGGGAGGCGGAGGCGAGAGGATCGCAAGTTTGAGACCAGAGGCAGTCTGTGTAACTTAGCGAGACCCTGTCTCAAAAAGTATAAAACTGGGCTGGGGGTGCAGCTCAGTGGTCCAGCACTTGCAAAGCATGCAAACACGAGGCCCTGGGTTCAACCACCAGTACCAGAAAAAATTTAAAAAGGATAAAATCTTTCAGGAGGAAGTCAGTGGACCTCTTGGATATTTTTTCATCTAGAGTTTTCTATAATCATTCAGTACATGCTTGCAGTGAAACCCTGTCCACTTTTATTTCTACAAATCCCACACCAGAAAGCTCTAACACAGCCCTACATCTGTAACTTCTATGAGCGTCAATGACAGAGAGGCCCAAGGGTCCCCTCACACAGCTGAATGTGTCACCTCATGAATCTCCAACGTCAGGGAGGACCTGCCTTTTGTATCCTGTGTTATTTCCCCAGTGAAGGAAAGAATGAAAATAAAGAGTAGAAATTCATGTGTTGAATCTACGAAGTCTATGTCATCAATGCAGAAAGTAGAAAGATAGTAAACAAAGGCTGGTAGGGAGAGGGTGGAATGGGCAAAGGTAAGATGCTGGTAGAGTACACGCTTTCAGATAGACTGGAGGGATATGCTTTGGCAACATATTGCAGCTGCATGTTGACAGCAGTTAATAATAACATATTGAGAATGGCACAGTGGCTTACTCCTGGAATCCCAGTGACTCTGGGGGCAGATGCAGGAAGACCACAAGTTCAAACCCAAGGGCAGCCTGGATAACTTAGCGAGACCCTGCCTCAAAATAAAAAGTAAGAAATGGACTGGGGATACAGTCAGTGTTAGAGCTTTTGCAAAGCATGTATGAGTCCCCGAGTTCAGCCCCAGTACTGTAAAAAGGAAAAAAAAATAGAATGAAAGAAAAATTAAAAGAAAAAAAGTGTTGTGTATTTCAAAGTTGCTAAGATAGATTTTCCACATTCTCACCACACAAGACATGATAAATGGGTACAGTGATGACTATGCTAATTAGCTTGATTGAATCTGCCTATAATGTATTTATAGATCATAATATCATATTGTACCTTATAAATGTAAACAAGTATTATTTTTCAATTAAGGATTTAAAAAGAAAGAAATTCAGTCAGTACCAGCTGCCTGTCAGCCCTCCAGGAGCCAACACTAAACGCACAGATGCATCTGAGGGAGTTCTGATGAACCAATGAGAAGGAGGACGTTGTTTCTGAGCTTGGCAGAGCTGCCTTCTGCCTTGCAAATGTCAGCCTGCGTCCCTCAGCACCTGAGGTTGCTCAGCAGCCCATACCAAAGGCAGGAATTTGGCAGAGCCAGACTGATTACAACGCCTAAAAATATTCTGTTTTATCAAAGTCTATTCTGATGCTCTTTCGCATGTGGGCAAAATGCTACAACAGCAGAGTCTTTAGGAAGTGGAAACTCTGAGCAGCTTTCCAAAAATCCAGAATGATACAACCTAATTTTGCAAGAAGTAACCCTTCCATTTCAGTTCTTTTTGGTTGTCTATTTTTATCTCAACAGAGTTGGGGCGCTCTCTCTCTCTCTCTCTCTCTCTCTCTCTCTCTCTCTCTCTCAGCTATGTAGGGCAATATTGTCTCATGTGTAAACATTTACCAAATATAACTTCATTTAATTCCACAAATCATTATTAAGAACATAATTATACACAAGGCATGTTGTTGGGCCCCATTGGGAATGTAAGGTCAAGCAAGTAATTGCCCTTACTTTTAACCCACTAGCAATGAGAAAGGGCTGGGATTTAGATCAGTTGGTAGAGCGCTGTGCTGCGGTCTCTGAGGTCCCGAGTTCAATTCCCAGCACCACAAAAATGGGAGAAGGACCTGGCAATCCACTCCCAAGGCAATCCTGAAACAGTCAGCCATTGAAAACCCTGTGAGGGTTCCTATGAGTCGGATAGCGACTCGATGGCACCTAACAACAACAAGCAATGAGAAAAGAGTTGTTGTTAGGTGCCCTCGAGTGGGTATCTGACTCGTAGTGACCCTACGTACAACAGGCAAAACACTATTATTAGTGCTTCTCTGCTATTCATAGGGTTTTCAATGGTGGATTGATTTTGGGGAGTGGGTTGCTGGGTCCTTCTCCCAAGGCTACAGCACCTGGTGTTCCCTAGTGGTCTCCCATCCAAGTACTAATCAAACTCAACCCTGCTTAGCTTCCAAGATCTGACGGGATCGGATGCCACAGGGCTATGGCTGCAGGTGAAAAAAGAGTAGGGTTAGGCAAATCAAGATCCAAGTTTTAGATGAGGCAAAGCTCAGAGCTGGGGAAGGGGCAAGGGAGAAATTAATTTTGCTGGTGAGGATTGGCAAAGATTTCATGGAGGCGATGGCATTTTAATCTGTGTCTTTAAGAGCTGATAGGGCCAAGATCAATAAAACAAACAACAACAAATGCTGGCGAGGTTGCGGGGAAAAGGGAACACTTTTACATTGTTGGTGGAGCTATAAATTGGTGCAACCACTACGGAAATCAATATGGAGATACCTCAAAAAACTAAAAATAGATCTACCATATGACCCAGCTATAACACTATTGGGAATTTACCCAAAGGGAGATGGGTCATCATACCACAGAGACACCTGCATCTCCATGTTCAATGCAGCGCTTTTCACAATAGCAAAGATATGGAATCAATCAAAGTGCCCTTCAACAGAAGAATGGATAAAAAAACTATGGTATA